>CM072515.1:40215914-40235914 GCA_036898135.1 Oncomelania hupensis | reverse complement strand
ACTACAGCGGCTTGTCCATCCAAAGGTGACGCTAACTGACACACTCGGCTTCCCCTCGTTCCAGTAAAAAGAATCATTCTTGACCTGTGTCAGCAATAACTATTTCTGGATCCCATAAACCGCAATTACCATCACGTCTATCTCGCCCACCCACCGCAACCGTTTTCCACATTTCAAGCATTTTCGTCACAGACTCCTATTTAGTCGGATATCATCTAGGCTGTCTGACACACCAAGATCGTACAGGTTTGGTATAAAACGTACTAACTAATGCTCAGATTTTTTTTACTACGAGTGTTTTGTTTTGTTTTTTGTTTGGATTCAGACCACCGCCACCACCCACCCCATCACCCATCCTTAGCTCTCCCCTCCTCCCTCCCTCCCTCGTCTCTTATTCGTTAGCAAGTGTCTGATTTTATTTTGAACTAGTGGTTTTGTACCCTGGCAAGCCAGGGTACACAGGTTGCTGTTTAAAATGTAGACAGAGAGACAACTGTTGTCTGCGAGTTTCATTTGGACGATGATACCTCCCCATATCCCCCTTCATACCTCCCCATACCCCCCCCTGATATCTACCCGTCTCCCCCCCCCCTCCCCCATGATGCCTCACCATACCCCCAGGGGCCCTTGATACCTCCCCGAACCCACTTGATACCTCCCCATACCCCCTTGATACCTTCCATACCCCCCTTGTAACCTACCTGTACCCTCCTTGATACTTCCCCGTTGATCGTTTCGCAGGTATGGATGAAAGGAATCGACCATCACCATACCCCCTTATATATATCCGTATCCCCGTTATGCCTACCCATGCCCCTTTAAACCTACCCGTAGCACCCTTTTACCTACACGTACCACCCCATCCCGATCCTTGGTACTACTACTACTACTACTACTACTACTACTACTACTACTACTACTACTACTAATAATAATAATAATATTGAATATAGAATAATACAAATAGAAATCATAAAAAACACCAAGGTTTTAAAAGAAAATTTGATATAATAATAATAATAATAATAATAATAATAATAATTTATTATTATTATTATTATTATTAGTTTATTAATAATAATAATAATAATAATAATAATAATAATAATAATAATAATAATAATAATAATAATAATAATAATAATAATAATAATAATAATAATAAATTAAAGGTAAAAAGTCTAAATTTAAAAAAAATATTCATATTGTAGAGTTTTTAAAAAAAATTTTTAAAAAAAATGGCCCGCGTGAGTATCGATCTTCGGTCGCCCGAAACCGTAGGCAAAAGATTAACCCACTAAGCTACCAAGGCTTCGTAGAAAAACCATGAATTTTTTGGTCTATATGGGAAAACATGCTGAAACCTCAATTTGATTTTTAATGCAAAGCGCGCGGAATGAGGCTATTGCAGTTTGTGGACATTTTGTTTATTTATTTATCTCAGAAACGGTTAAACGTTCGGTAAGGAAATGTCGGCTATAACGATTTGGCTGGTTTTGAGCACACAGCAGGCCGATCAGCAGCGCTCAGCACCTGCCCAGGGGCCGAGGTCTTGTCAAATACGTAGCATCTTTACGCAATGCGTAGAGCCCACGAACAACGTAAACTCCGAAACGTGCTGGTCATGACGCTTGCGTAGGCTAAATTTAGCTGCGACGTTCAGCGCATAGTTACGACTGCTCCCCTCCTGTCGTAAACCTTTGCGTAACATGAACAAAGGGGGACAGATTATTCTTTCGTATGCTACTGAGGAGGAATTTCAGGTGCCAACGGATCCTTCGAGATAGAACCAACCCATTTGATGTATATGATGATGTGGAACTGTTTGCTAGATTTCTTTTCGGCGAGGAGACATCATTACTCTTGTAGATCTGTACATGATGTAGTGCGAATGTTGTGACGATGCGTACGAACGATGTGTGTAAACGCATTGAGTTGTTATTCTAATGAAAAATGCGTTGGATAAATGCAATTTATTATTATTATTATTATTATTATTATTATTATTATTATTATTATTATTATTATTATTATTATTATTATTATTATTATTATTAATATTATTATTTGTCCGGAGACGAGCTGGAACACCCACTCCCGAGGGGAAGTTCTCTGCCTCCATTGATGCAAGTGTTGATCGCATTACGTTTTTTTCAATCAGGAGCATTTCAAAAAACTATTGGAGACCAGCCAATGTGGACCGACGAACAGTAGGTAGAATTATTGCCCGATTCTCCTTTATTCTGTTTCGAAGGCTGGGGGAATACGTTAAGCTTCCAGCCACCCAAAGGAAAGCAGATGTTGTGATTGAGAGTTTTTACCAGTTAGCAGGTTTCCCAAACCTACTGGGCTGCATTGATTGCACACATGTTCAGATAATTGCACCTGTCATCAATGAATTTGAATATGTCAACTGCAAAGGCAAGCACTCAATCAATGTACAACTCATCTGCAATGCAGAAATGCTCATCACAAACTGGTGTGAGAGTGAGAGAGAGAGAGAGAGAGAGAGAGAGAGAGAGAGAGAGAGGAGAGAGAGAGAGAGAGAGAGAGAGAGAGAGAGAGAGAGAGAGAGAGAAGCATGCCTGTAATTCCTTCCAGAAGACATATTTCTTGTCCCAGAATATCCAACACAAAATCATGCCACCATGGTATCGCGGGAGGAGGTCCTCCAATTGTCGGAGGGTGTTTTATTTTGTTCTGAAGGTGCTTCACAGCCTGCATCAAATCTGACCATTTCTTTTTCACTTGGGGAGTTTTTGTCTGTGTTGTCCCATATGCGTTTACACGCATGTTTATTTCATTCCACATGGTTTGCTTTGTTTTTGCCGTAATTTTGTTGCTGAGCTTGCTGAACAAGTCATCTGAGTGTTGCTTGATCAGGTCAAGCAAGAGGTGAACTTCTCCTTCTGTAAAATTGGCGGATCTTGGCTGGCATACTTTAGTTTTTCCTTCCATCTTTGTCGTCTTCTATTTTTCTCGTTACGTCACGACAGAAGGAGAATACCGTGTTTTATCGGGTTTTCCCCAATTTGCGCCAAAAATATCCCAACTTTACTCTCAACGTAATACGTTACTCCGCAAGCGACAAAGCATGCGTGGTGACCACCAAGATACGCATTTGCGCAGCTACGATAAACGTAGGCTTTGCGCGTTCGTAAGTCATTGCGCAGCTACGTATTCGTCAAGACCTCGGCCACAGATCAGCGTCCATAGGAGACAAACTTTATAGTAGAGGCGAAGAAGGACTTCCGGCTAAGCAATTTATATATATAGATGAAGCCGTATGTTTGGAATGAATGCGTGAGTACTGCGCTTTGAACTGATATTGTTCATTGGCAAAAAGCGATATATAAATATCCTTATTATTATTATTATTATTATTATTATTATTATTATTATTATTATTATTATTATTATTATTATTATTATTATTATTATTATTATTAGTTATGCGCCTTTGTCAGGGTGTGGGCCGTCAACCACAGATCTCCAGAGTCCTCTGTCATGTGCCATTCTCTCCAGCTGGGTCCAAATGTAACCCATCTTGGTGGTATTAGCCTCGTGTTCGCACCTGCAGGTGGTTTTTGGATCTATTATTAAAAATATAAAATACCAGGAGTGCCACTGATGAATGATAACATTTAATTGATATTACTAGTGAACTATATCTCTTCGTCACATTCCTGCTACATCTACCACGACTATCACAACCACCACCGCCACTTAATGAAATATTCACGTCCCTGGCGCCACAAGCTTTCAGGACTTACTACCGCCGCCCCAGACATCATCATCGTCGTCGTCATCATCATCATCATCATCATCATCATCATCATCATCATCATCACAGGAATCGTCGTCGTCGACATCATGTTGGTGTGAGCGGTTAATAAATCATACATGTTATACTCGCTCCCGCGCGCACTTGATCACAAACACCCCCCCCCCCCCCACACACACACACACACCCACACACAGCGGGGTCTTTCATTATCCTCACTCCCCAGCATTCCAGCTTCACCCCATGCGGTTTCGCTTTATTTTTGGAAAGGTCAACGAACGACAGTAGGCCTATAGAAAGTGTTCTTGAAAACAAACATCGTATATCTTGAACAAAGGAAACGGTGCATGAGTTTTGCGCTTGTACTGAGATGAACGCATAGGCTCTCTCTCTCTCTCTCTCTCTCTCTCTCTCTCTCTCTCTCTCTGTCTCTCTGTCTCTCTCTCTCTGTCTCTCTCTCTCTGTCTCTCTCTCTCTCTCTCTCTCTCTCTCTCTCTCTCTCTCTCTCTCTCTCTCTCTCTCTCTGATCCATTCTCTCCCTAGCGCTTTTCTATCTCTCTCTCTTCCCCCTTTCTCAGACGCTCTCTAAAGGACTATCGTACTGCAAACGTAGGACACGGAGGATTCATCAATCTTGCAGATAAAAAAAAGAAGACATCTAGGTATTTATCTATAATAGGATAGTTTTTGGTACGAAGGATAGAGATACAATTCCATTTGGCTTGACGTCAATTATTTTTGGGGTTTGTTTTATGAATGCAATACTGACGGTCAAAGAAAACAAAGAGCGGAAACCCATTAAAAGAAACAAAAAATGTATTATACTCCGGAGACGAATATAGAATGCACGTAAATCTTGAAAAAACAGAACGAAAGTCAGATATAACTCTTTTATATATACATTTGTTTTTACAACAGAAGCTTTTCGGTAGCTTAGAAAGCATACGCTAGCCGCATAAGAAAACCACTGTTGATCGTTTGGTTTAATGTCAACTCATGCAATATGTGATAGATAAAGAAAAGCAATCACATAGAAAAATAGAAAGGAAGCAAAAGGAGAAATATCACTGACGAAATTCCCTCGAGGGTGGAAGCAGCTGTCTGACCAGCAAGACTAAAAGACAATTGAAAATGAGATCATTGTCGACACCTCCAATCTAGGGTAAATACAACTGCCTAAGCCGGACGTATGAAGACAATTTATAAAGATCACTGACAAATTCTCAAGAGAAAAATAGCTAGCTCTTCTGGATGTTTTTAGAAAATGCGAGAGTTTAAAAGACCTTTCTTTTGCACCTAAATAGGGTAATGGCGATCTTAACGTCGAGGGATTAGGTGCGTCTGTGCCATTGCAAAAGGTCTTGTATAACCTCTAACTGATACCCGCGCTGCTCTTCTAATATCTTGCTCGTCCTAAAGTATGAACAAAGCTATGAGTTGTAATTGAAACCTTTTAATATAGAGCGAGATCTATTGGGTGGCACACTCAGGCCAAATCACAGTATACTCCCTTAAATAGTGATATCTTCCTTGGAAGAAAAGATACTCTTAAGAAGTTAATGTCGCCAGGAAAGGAAGAAATGGCTGCATCTTGATCAAGTAAACTACAGGGATTTACAAGCTCTAAGAGCGCAAGAATTTGTTTGTAAGGGAAAGAACATTAGGAAACAACGAAAAGAAAAGCATACATTTCATGTAAAGCCTGTGATACTGAAATCGATCAGTAAGGCATGACGAATGCAAACCCGGACTTTAAAGGACGTGGCAAAGGAAAAGTCTAGCCTTGTACATCTAAAGAAATATCAGCTCTTACATCACATTACATGATTATTGCTTTAGGTCCAGCGGACTCTTCCGAGCCAAATCAGGACCGGACAACCCCTGATCCGCATAAAAGATCTGCTGAAACAACCCTAGTGTTTAAACTGAAAGCTCTCCACCAGCCAGTCATTTTACAATAAAGACATCCCACGCAGGGGACGCTGAGGCTGTACTCTAATTTATCGAACCCCCGTTTACAAAAAACAAAATAGAATACAAACATCATTATAAATTATCAACAAAACACATACATATAAAATGCCTACATTGCAAAATAATAACATCACAGGAAGCCCTAGTGACCACCTGGCAGAAAGCGTCCAAAATTCCCAAGCTGATCCAACAGACCTCCTACACAAATAAGGAGTGTTGTCCCGGAAGAGTTTTCAAGAAAAAAAGGTAGGTGACTGGTCTAGCGAAGAGGAAGATAGTATAACAGATTGATAGAACAGAGCAGGAATGAGAAAGAGCAAATGAGACAGACAGCGACAGTGGGAATTTAAAGCACTAAATTTCCAGAAAGTGGGGATACTATTTATACTGAAAACCCCGGCACCCCATCGGGGGTAAATATCAGCTCTAGTGCATATTCAAGGTACTATCTGTACAAGATGATTTATTGTCCTCGTTTACAAGAGGACATCTGACATTAAGATATAAAAATGTATACATAAATCTTAGACGCGTAGATTAAAAAAAATATGTCTGTTCTCTAATGGGTAATCTCCATAAAACTGACCTCTATCACGGGCACGTCCAAGGTGCCAGATACAGATCCCTTTTAACCCATTGACTTATATCAAAGAGTATTCGAAATCCCTTTTTTAAGGTTATGCACACATTTAGGACACCCGGAAAAAGCTGCAAAAAGGAAGACAGAGAAGGTTCTGGACTGCGTAATCCCCAACGATACTTATCTCTATCACAGGAAAGTGCAGTCTATATGTATCCCTTATGTCTCAAGGGTAAATGCTCACAAGAGGGAAAAAACAGGAGGCAAAAAACTTGCAAAGAGGCAGACAGGGACTGTGGCCTCCTTCTGAGGCTCACAATCAGATTTTCCACTGACAACTTCATTGGCGAGGTGTCACGTGGGAGAAAAAAAAAAGTTCCCGTCCGAATACACATCCAAGGAATCTGGAGGACTACGAAGCATCAAGTGTGGGTTATAAAGCAAATAATATTACTGCATGCCCGTTGGTGTTGCCAATATCATTTATAGAGAAGATTTAGTTGTCTTCACGGTACATAATAGGGAATAACTCTAATCCTCACCTCATCTCCACCACCACCAAACCAAACATAATAGACTTTGTAACCTAATTCCTTTTTTTGCGCGGCCAAAAGGTCAACAGGCCAACGTACCAAAAACTCATTACGCGAGAAATAATAATAAAACACTTTCACAACGTTACAACTACCATACAAAAACATACTTTCAAATTATTGATTGGGACAACAGGTGCAAAACCCAAGTTCCTTAATTACTAATGAAAGCTTGACTTAAATTTCGACCCTATTTCCCAAGTGGAATCTTTGATGAGGGTTATATTCCTAATCCAATCTTATCCTATCCTACCTCGTAACTCGAAAGTCGTTGGGGAATTACAGATGATCGTTTAACCAGCGTACCCCGTTTTTCTCTGTCCTCAGCAACCCTGTCCATTCTCGAATGTTGTCCTCCCACCTCTTTTTCTGTCTCCCTCTTCTTCTGTCTTCTTGCATCGTGCCTTGCAGGATGATCTTTGCAAGACCTAATGCTCAGATGACGTGGCCATACCATCGTTGTTTCCGTTTCTTTACCACTGTAAGCATGTCATCGGTTTGTCCAATGGCTTGTGTGATTGTCTGTCGGACTTCTTCGATAGTGAGGTGCTGGGTATAGGAAATGCCCAGAAATCTTCTGTAGCACCTTATCTCCATTCTTCGTATTCTTCATTGTAGGTCTGCTGTGTGGGTCCATGTTTCGCAAGATTACGGGAAGATGTTCTATTTAACTCCTCCACTTCATCATCATCGTCATCATCACCATCTTCTTCTTCTTCAAACAATCCCCTGGTCTCCAGTCGTAATTTGTTCTTTTCCAAACTTTTCCTATTCCCAAAGACATAATAACACGGCTAATTTATCAGCGAATTCTCTGTTTTCTGTATTTTACATACCCCTACTTCCATCCATCCCTCTCCACACCATATAATCATGATCTCAAGTAGTAACTTACTGACCTAAAGCAATAATCATGTAATGTAATGTAGTAACTTACTGTTTCTTCTCACACCAAAGCCCCAACAACTCCCATAGATCCAAAGATCTTGCCACTACCCCTCCCACTTCCACAACAATTTTATTTCTTTCTCCACACACACACACACACACACACACACCCACACACACACCCACACACGCACACACAAACACCCCCCCCCCCCACACACACACACATATAGTCTCTCCATTTCGCCGCCCCAACCGCCATTCCAAATCCCACCTTCCAAACCGCCATCTGAGACGTAATAACACATCACATTTGATTTGCTTGTCATTTGTCCATTATTTCTGTTCTGCTGTTTCCTACCACGAACATTATACATCCAATATCTCGTTCATCCAAAACTTTCTTCCCCTCTCTCCATTTCCCCACCCAATCCCCAATCCTATCCTATCCTATCCTATCCCGTAACTCGGAGGTCGTAAGGGCACCACAGATGATCGTTTAAACAGCGTACTCCATCTTTCCCTGTCTTTAGCAACCCTGATGGTTTCGCTCAGGGTCAAACCAGTCCATTCTCGAATGTTGTCCTCCCACCTCTTTTTCGGTCTCCCTCTTCTTCTACCTTCTTGCACTGTGCCTTGCAGGATAGTCTTTGCAAGACCTGATGATCTGGTGACGTGGCCATACCATCGTTGTTTCCGTTTTTTCACCACTGTGAGCAAGTCATCGTGTAGTCCAATGGCTTGTGTGATGGTCTGTCGGACTTCGTCGTTGGTGATGTGCTGGGTATAGAAAATGCCCAGAAGTCTTCTGTAGCACCTCATCTCCATGCTTTGTATTCTTCGTTGGAGATATGCTGTGAGGGTCCATGTTTCTCCAGCGTATAGGAAGATGGGGATGACAAGGGAGCTGAGCAGTCTTACCTTGGAATGTAGGCTGTTGGTCCTGTCTTTCCAAATTGGCTTCAATTTCGCCAGGGCAGCAGTTGTTTGTGCTATCCTGGAGAGAATTTGCTGTCGGGACCCATTGTCTGATACAATGGCTCCTAAATATTTGAAGCTATGCACTGTGTTGAGGGATTGGCCTTGGACTTTGATGTCCGTGTTGATGCCATTGGTGTTGTTGGTCATCATTTTTGTCTTCTTTGTATTTAGTTCTATTCCATAGGCTCTGGAGGTGGTGTCAAGCCTCTGTACCAGCTGTTCACGTTCTTGTTCCTCTCCGCGAAACGAAAGTTGGAGATTGCTCTATCCCCTATGCTGACTATGCCTTCGTGATCTGCAAAAGCATCTGACATGATGCGCTTTAGGAGGATGTTGAAGAGTGTTGGAGAGAGTAGACATCCCTGATGCACATCGATTGTTATTCTGAACCAGTTTCCGATGGCGCTGTTGTGGAGGACTGCACTGGTAGCCTTGTCATACAGGCTTTTGATAACTTCAATAATTTTAGGGAACTCCCCAAATTTCTTTTTTTTTCCTTTTCAATTCTAAATCTCAAGGTTAAGTGATATCAAGTCAACAAATCATTATAGCCATTATAGACGGATGGAGAATTCAGTGTACAGTATATGTGTCTGAGCGCGAGTAAAACAAAATCGCTTATGAAATGGCGTGCCTGTTTGTATAGAATAAATACATTACAACACAACACAGCACAATACAGTACAATACAATACAATATATACAATACAATTCCTTTTGGGTCATAGCCTATTCAAGCGGATGTATTAAATGAAAAAAAACAAGGCACACACAAAATAAAATAAAATAAAAATATATTTTTTTAAATGTGCGTGTGTGTGTGTGTGAGAGAGAGAGAGAGAGAGAGAGAGAGAGAGAGAGGGGTAGAGAGAGAAATAAACCATTTTTATTTGTCATTAGGCCATCAACCTTTTAGATAATGAGGATGGTGTGGGAATGAGTCTCGAGTCTGAAATACAAATAAATGTAACAACGAATGTTTTACCGAACCTTGATAGGGACCAATCAACGTGTAAAGTCTTTTTGTATTAATCAATCCGGTTTTGAAATGAAATTTGTAAGCCGTCATTGAACTTATCACAATGGAAATATAGTTGCAGTCGCCAAAACCCGTGTAGCAGAAATAGGTCAGACAATGTAGAACATGATGACGTCACGTAGCAACAATAGGTCAATAGTGGAGTGCACGCACGTGCCTGCTGAAAGTGTTTGTACCCGGTATGTTTCCATAAAGAGATGTCGTTCATTGGTTCCAAATCCTCTTTCAGTAGATTGTGTTTCGGTTCCTTCACGAACCAGTATATCTCTATGCAACTCAGCAGCTTGGCATCGTAGTCATACTCTCGCACCAGATCGTCGGATTCAAACAAGTTGTTGGGGCCCATCGCCACTGTCTTGAAGCTTTGGTTTCGGCTGTTACTCCTCAACTGTCTCTGTACTCTCCTGTCCATCAGCGTGGCTACGTGGTCTCTGAGGACCTCAGCATTCCTGCCTGTAGCGCGGTAGTTGACGATGCATGGGTCTTCTTTACTGTCAGTCGGTGAAAACCCCTTGGGGTCATGAGCAATCTTGCCACTGTAGATTGTTCAAACCTATAAAGCCCTAGCTTAACTGGCCGAGACAAACCCGAACCTTGTCTCGGCGAGACACCCGAGACAGTCTCGGCGAGACACCCGAACCATCCTTGCCCTTAACTAGGCTCGGCGAGCAATCCGAGACAGGATCGGCGAGAACTTCGAGACGTGTCTCGCCGTGTCGCGGGCCGGCCTTTTGTCTTGCCGTTCGTGCGCAGCAAACCTGCCCGAGACACTATTTTGATTTGCTGAAAAATCTATCAATGTCAATGACAACTGATCTAAAGAAATACTACAACACTTAAAATAAGTAGGTGCACCAAATCCAAACTTAATTTAGACTGGAGAACAGTGAAAATACTGAATCAGTAAAAATAATAAATCATTGAATAGCCACTGAGCTGTTCAGCCAACTCTTGCACCAGTGCATGAAATGCACTTTGCTGGTGCCTTTGCAACACAGATAGGGAAGTGTTGCCTTTTGCTTTCTTTCTCTTTCTGCTGCCCCTTCGTTCTCGCTTATGACATACAGCGCTAGAACAACGCCAAAATCTTCTGCAGTTTTCAATTCACGATCGAAGGCCGCCATTGTTGCTAACGTAACTTTGTCAGGTATGTCAGTTTCGACGCAGCTAAAAATAGACCCAGTTCAGAAACGAAAGAGCTCGCCGTGACGCCCGATCTTCTGTCTCGTCTCGGCTGGTCTCGGGAAGACCCAATTAAGAATAAAACCGCATTTTTGACCTTTGGTTCGCCGAGACAAGGTTCGGTTTGTCTCGCCCAGTTAAGCTAGGGCTTATAGGGAACAGTGAAAGCCACAGTTGAAAACCTGTCTTTCCTTTATAGGCAAGACAGATTCACTGCGGCAACAGTACCCCCGTTGGAGTGCCGGGGTTTTTCAGTATAAATAGTATCCCCACTTTATGGAAATTTAGTGCTTTAAATTCCCACTGTCGCTGTCTTCCTCATTTACTCTTTCCTATTCCTGCTCTGTCCTTCACTCTGCTATACTATCTTCTTCTTCGCTAGATCAATGACCTACCTTTTTTCTTGAAAACTCTTCCTGGACAAGACTCCTTGTTTGTGTATGAGGTCTGTTGGATCAGCTTGGGAGTGTTGGACGCTTTCTGCCGGGTGGTCACTAGGGCTTCCTATGATTGTACTATTTAGCACTATAGGCATTTTATATGTATGTGTTTCATTGATGATTTATAATGATGTTTGTATTCTATTTTGTTTTTGTAACCGGGGTGTTCGCGTAGTTGAGGTCAACCCTCAGCCGTCCCCCGCGTGGGATGTCTTTATTGTAAAGTGACTGGCCGGTGGAGGGCATTCAATTTTCCCACTAGGGTTGTTTCGGCAGATCTTTTATGCGGATTGGGGGTTGTCCAGTCCTGATTTGGCTCGGAGGAGTCCGCTGGACCTAAAGCAAGAATCAATCAATCAATAAAAAAAAGTCGGTGAAACCATACAATACGTATCTAACCCTATTCTGAATAAAAGGAGGTGAAAAAAAAACCATACCTTGCATCCGGATTGTTTCAAGACCCCTACCTGGTATAGACAGAACAATATATATCTATCTATATACAGTCAGATTCGATGATAATGGTGTTTCCCTCCATTCCATTGTAATGGCGACATGTTTGCAGAGTAGAGGCTCTCAAAGAGTTTATTATCTAAACTCTTTGAGGCTCTTTAGACATATGCCTATTTTTATGCGGAGGCAACAGCATTAAGTGCAAAGAAAATTAAAAACAGAAGCAATATTTATGTACGTTTAAAAAGTTCCCGGAATGAGAAAGAGAGAGAGAGAGAGAGAGAGAGAGAGAGAGAGAGAGAGAGAGAGAGAGAGAGAGAGAGACAGACAGACAGACAGACAGACAGACAGACAGAGAGAGACAGAGACAGAGACAGAGAGAGATTTTGAAACTTGAAACCTTTTTATGAGGGATAAAGATTTTAGACTAATTATAAAGTCTAATCTTCCAATCTGTCCATTAACAAATTAAAATAATAAAGAGTCTTTAAATTAAATTGGAAACCAAATAACTTGAGAGAGAGAGAGAGAGAGAGAGAGAGAGAGAGAGAGAGAGAGACAGACAGACAGACAGAGAGACAGAGACACACAGAGAGAGAGACAGAGACAGAGACAGAGACAGATTTATATATATTGTCACGTCCCCCGAGCGGGTTCAGTGACGTCAGCTCATAAAGCGAGTGGAAGGAATAAAACTCAAACAAAATAAACTAACACAAATGCCAGAATACAATCACACTCTTTTATTCTACAATCAACATACAAACACAGGACAAATGGGAACTAACCTTCCCCCAACCCCTAAATAGACCCCCGTCCCAATACTAACTAACGATTACCTCCCCTTGCAACAAACCCCAAACAGAACTAAACAACAGCAGTTTCTTTACAAGTGTGTACAACAAAATCAAAATCAACAAATCAATTCAAAATGCAAATCTTCAAATAATAAGCGATGGCGTTGAATCATAAACTATTATCTAGGCGAAGCTGTGGCACAGAAGTAATGTCTCAATGTTCTTGTCAAGTAGCTCAGAGAGCTAAACAGTCTCTTTCACAATAAGTGGATGATTCTTCTAACTAAATGGATATGTTTTTAGGTGCGTGCAATGTGAGTCTGTGTGTGCATGAATTAGGTATGAAAACCTCCTGTAAATGTGTTGCCTCGATACATAGGCAAAACCTGCAGCAGTGTAAGAGATCACCACAACACTACTCTGTTGTAGAGGCAAAGGCACACCCCAGGCTGGCTAGGACCCAGTCAGCGTCAACAACAGCAACATCAGTACAGCATAACAGGCAACATCAGAGGCAACAGCGTTGAAATAATGCGTAGAAATAAACAGGTAGAAGAAACACGTAGAAGTAATAATCAGCCCACACCTGTTGACATATACACAGTCTTAACAATATGCCCACCAAACAATAAACACTATATAATATAACATAACACGCCGTCCTCCGTCCACCATCTTGACCTGTATAATTATGAATACCATGATAATAATACAAGATACTATACACACATTTCAATAATATAAACCAACCTTTGATGCTTAATAATTCACATCTTCTTTACACACCAATGTTTAGATAAATATACATAATTATCGCAACCACACTACAATCTCACAGTCCTGATTCATTCCGCCCCCCTTCATCACCACCGTCACCCCCAACAATTATAGCACATCACGATTACCTCCCTTCACCCATACTGTAAACATGCTTCCTTCATAATCATCACTTCATCTTTCTTCAGTATAATACATTCTATCGCTCTCTCCATACACACACCCTCACTCTCTCTCTCCCTCTCTATATTCCCCATCGTCGCCTTTGACCCACTTTCATAACAACAACAGCAACGACATTTCCCCCATCACATATACAATAAGAAGATCATAAGAAAATCATATAAAATCAACAAAATTCATTATACATCCTAAAATACATCCCCTTCCCCACACTCATTACCACTCATACACGTACGCAGTTCTCGGAGCGCGCCACTAGAGAATTGAATGACAGGATTTGCTCACCTTACAGGCCTCGGCTTGTGACGCCCTTTACCCCAACACCACAACACGACACAACACAGTCACAACACAATGGGTTAGTCTTTTTGAGAGTCACTTTCTCTTGCTATTGCACGTTATTTCACTTTCCAAATAACACTTATACTGAGGATGAGGACACCTTAGCTCTGGTACAGACACTAAGTCTTGGTGGGTGTTCAATCGAGAACTACACACACCTTAAGTATGGAACTCTACATTCGTTGACGAATGGCAGTTAACATCTTCCTTCGAATTCTAAACATCCTTATCCCGACGAGGGCATAAGACCTTGGGTGGCTATATAAACAATAAACACACCCTTCCAACAGTACCCTACACTACAATGACCTCTGTCACAGGGTTGCTGCCTCGTTAGAATTCGTTCCTCTCGCAACAGCATCTCAAACCACTCTGCCCTCCAAAACCGCGCCGGCCACAAGCAAAATAGTCGAGCTCTCGTCAGTATGCACGTTCTTTATTATGCGTATCCCTATTCGAAATTGGCCGACTCCCTGTCTTCTACGAATCGCACGGACTTTACGAAACTGCACTTTCATACGCAAAAGTAAATCGGTCACGCTATTCTATGTACAACAGATATACGGAGAAGTGTAACTTCCTAAAAAGTGTAATTCTCCCTGCTATCTGAAAACTCGTGTCGTCACACAACCCCCCCCCCCCCCCCAGTTCTTAACACCTTGAAGAACCTTAACTACGACGCGAATTTCAATACCCCCTATGCTACCTAATATTCCTATTGAGAAAAGCTGCCGGTCCATCGTCCTTCCTTGGAGTACGCTCCACAATCCTGAACGATGGGTGTAAACGAATTGCCCACTTCATCAGTCTGTTCTTGTCTCCCCTGATGTGATCGTCGCCCCGGCTGATGGTCGATCGAGGTGCATTCCAGCTTATTTTCGTCTTTGCGTCACGGGGTGTCTCTGACTCTGTCTCTGACTCTGTCTCTGACTCTGTCTCTGACTCTGCCTCTGACTCTGTCTCTGACTCTGTCTCTGACTCTGTCTCTGACTCTGTCAAAACTTCCCTAGGAACACCCACCCTCGACCGAATCTCCCGCAGCGCTTCTGCCACCCTCTCTGCTTCTATGCCCTTGAGCGGTACAGCCTCGGGATAGCGTGTGGCATAGTCTACTCCCACTAGGATGTACATGTTACCCCGATCTGACTTGGGTTTGATGGGTCCCACAATGTCTACGGCCACCCTCTGAAATGGCTCGTCCACCAGCGGAAGTTGCTGTAGTGGTACCTTCCTCACCCGTCCCCTCGGTACTACCTTCTGACATTCTGGACAACTGGCGCAATACCTCCGTACTTCGGCACACATTCCCGGCCAATAGAATGTTCCCCAGATCCGCTCCCTGGTACGTTTCCCTCCCAAATGTCCAGCCATGGGTGGATCATGAGCCAACTGAAGGATCCCCCCTCTCAACTGTTTCGGGACTACCAGTTGCGTGACCTGGCTACCCCTCTTCGTGTGTACCCGGTACAACACCCCCTTCTTCTTGCGAAACTCAGCTGACGCCCTACCTGATGCTATCGCCCCACCACTCTGTGCCAACGTTCTCGCCTTCGCGAGCGTCTCGTCGGTCTCTTGCATCCTGATTAACTCTGGGGTGCTAACAGAGATCTGGGATGGTTCGACCACTGCTAAGGGTACCTCCCTCTTCTTCTCGGCCTTCACCTGCGCCCGAGTCTGCACTGCTGCAGCCATCGCGCATTCACCTCCGAACAAGGAAACAGGACTCTTTTCCCCGCTATCAAACGTCACCCAGTTACCCAGGATGATATCGGGCCCGTCCTCGAAAACCACCAACTCCACTCTCCCCCTGACCAGCGCACAATCCAACTCCACCCAAGCTGTAGGTAGCAGACCCACGTTCGATCGATTCGCCAAGCAAATCTCGACAGTCCGACCCGTCAAATCAGCTGGTTTGACTAACCTGCTCGCGACTGCCCCTATCTCCGCCCCCGTATCTCTCAATACTCGAACGTCCTGCCCGTTCGCCCTACCTTGGCCCCATGGATCATAAGGTTTGATTGCACACACGCTAGCCCGAGGTGCGGTCTCCGTGGAAATAGTCCGTCCCACTGTAACCTGGCCTACCGTCTGAGATTTGACCTTGCAGTCCCTGACCACATGCTTCTCCGACCCACATCGGTAGCAACGACGTACCCCACTACCCCCTTCCGTCCTCCCTACCTTCTGACCCTGACTTCCCCTGTTGCTAGGTTGCTGAGGAGCCTCCGGTCGTCTGGGAAAACTGCGTCTCTGACTGGGTAGTACGGGTGCCGGTGCTGATGCTGCCCGCTTGGCGTCTACCACGCGCTGTGCTAACTCTGCTGCGGCATGGCTAGTCTCAGGCAGATTCTCCCTCACATAGATCTCTAACTCGGTAGTCATGATGGAGAAAAGCTGCTCTCCAATGAAGGTGTCTAGTACCTGCTCTACGTCGGTGATGTCTTTGCCGGCGAGCGAAAACCATTTCTTCACTAACGACCCTAGTCTCACTACTAGCTGAGGAAACGTCTCTGCAGCTTCCTTCTTGGCCTCTCGAAACTGCCTACGATAGTAGTCGGCGTCCTTCCTGAAGCGTTTCAACAGCGCATTCCTCACAATGTCGAAATCCTGGGCTTGCTCAGGCGTCAGACGAAGGTAGGTGTCCCGGGCTTCCCCTTGTAACAAAGGCGCTAGCCTAACCGCCCATACCTCCCTCCTCCAACCCTGAATCTCTGCCACCCGTTCGAACATCTGGAGGTAGGCCTCCACATCCTCCCTCTCCTCCAAGGGTTTCAGCTTGACTGAATAGTTTGCCCCTCTATCTCTGGCCCTATTCTCCCTCTGATCAGCTCTGTCTTCATCTCTGGCTCTACGTTCCTCCTCTAGCCTCATCTCGAACATTCTTCTTTCCTCTTCCTTAGCTGCTCTTTCTTCCCTCTTCTCGTCTTCTAACCTCTGTTCCAACCGACGTTGGTCTGCTTCCCTCTGACGCTGTTCTGCTTGCCTAGCTTCTCTTTCCGCGTCCAGTCTGGCCTCTAATCTAGCCTCCAACCGACGTCGATCAGCTTCTCTTTCTCTCTTCTCTTCCTCCCGTTCTTCTTCCTTCTCCCTCCGCCTTTCCTCTTTCTCTCTCCGCTCGTCCTCCCTTCTCATCTCACTAACTACATAGTGCGCTAACGCTCCATCTCGGAAACCCAGACTTTCCCCAACCTGCCTAAACCTCTCACTATCACCGAGCGCGACCTCGACTTTGCTCTGTGTACCGGGCGATTTGGCATACATCTTAGGCATAGTGGTCTGAGTACTCACTGCGTAAGGTTCCTCCAACAACCCTGTCACTGAGCCGTCATCACCGAAGTCCCGATCCTCCTGCTCAGCCTCCTCCTTACGAGTCCTAGCGTCGCGGCGCATCGCGGCTCGAGCATCCCGCGTAGCCATGTCAGAAAAGAAGGGAAGAACAAATGTTAGTATACACAAAACAAATAACACTTAACTGATACAAACACCTAACAGAATGAATACGCAACACAACAGTCACAGGAGCCGAGGAATCGTTCACCGTCGTACCCCTAAAGGCGAGCAAGTGAACCCTGCGACCCAATTCCCCGTTAATGCTGCACTCCGAGTGTGTTCCCTAGTGCAATACACCCACACTCCCGCCAACCGCCCGCTGCGTACCCTTTCACACAACAACTCAAACACACAACATACACATCTGGCACTACCCTAACAAAATAAATGAGTCTATCCCACTTCTGACACCAAAATGTCACGTCCCCCGAGCGGGTTCAGTGACGTCAGCTCATAAAGCGAGTGGAAGGAATAAAACTCAAACAAAATAAACTAACACAAATGCCAGAATACAATCACACTCTTTTATTCTACAATCAACATACAAACACAGGACAAATGGGAACTAACCTTCCCCCAACCCCTAAATAGACCCCCGTCCCAATACTAACTAACGATTACCTCCCCTTGCAACAAACCCCAAACAGAACTAAACAACAGCAGTTTCTTTACAAGTGTGTACAACAAAATCAAAATCAACAAATCAATTCAAAATGCAAATCTTCAAATAATAAGCGATGGCGTTGAATCATAAACTATTATCTAGGCGAAGCTGTGGCACAGAAGTAATGTCTCAATGTTCTTGTCAAGTAGCTCAGAGAGCTAAACAGTCTCTTTCACAATAAGTGGATGATTCTTCTAACTAAATGGATATGTTTTTAGGTGCGTGCAATGTGAGTCTGTGTGTGCATGAATTAGGTATGAAAACCTCCTGTAAATGTGTTGCCTCGATACATAGGCAAAACCTGCAGCAGTGTAAGAGATCACCACAACACTACTCTGTTGTAGAGGCAAAGGCACACCCCAGGCTGGCTAGGACCCAGTCAGCGTCAACAACAGCAACATCAGTACAGCATAACAGGCAACATCAGAGGCAACAGCGTTGAAATAATGCGTAGAAATAAACAGGTAGAAGAAACACGTAGAAGTAATAATCAGCCCACACCTGTTGACATATACACAGTCTTAACAATATGCCCACCAAACAATAAACACTATATAATATAACATAACACGCCGTCCTCCGTCCACCATCTTGACCTGTATAATTATGAATACCATGATAATAATACAAGATACTATACACACATTTCAATAATATAAACCAACCTTTGATGCTTAATAATTCACATCTTCTTTACACACCAATGTTTAGATAAATATACATAATTATCGCAACCACACTACAATCTCACAGTCCTGATTCATTCCGCCCCCCTTCATCACCACCGTCACCCCCAACAATTATAGCACATCACGATTACCTCCCTTCACCCATACTGTAAACATGCTTCCTTCATAATCATCACTTCATCTTTCTTCAGTATAATACATTCTATCGCTCTCTCCATACACACACCCTCACTCTCTCTCTCCCTCTCTATATTCCCCATCGTCGCCTTTGACCCACTTTCATAACAACAACAGCAACGACATTTCCCCCATCACATATACAATAAGAAGATCATAAGAAAATCATATAAAATCAACAAAATTCATTATACATCCTAAAATACATCCCCTTCCCCACACTCATTACCACTCATACACGTACGCAGTTCTCGGAGCGCGCCACTAGAGAATTGAATGACAGGATTTGCTCACCTTACAGGCCTCGGCTTGTGACGCCCTTTACCCCAACACCACAACACGACACAACACAGTCACAACACAATGGGTTAGTCTTTTTGAGAGTCACTTTCTCTTGCTATTGCACGTTATTTCACTTTCCAAATAACACTTATACTGAGGATGAGGACACCTTAGCTCTGGTACAGACACTAAGTCTTGGTGGGTGTTCAATCGAGAACTACACACACCTTAAGTATGGAACTCTACATTCGTTGACGAATGGCAGTTAACATCTTCCTTCGAATTCTAAACATCCTTATCCCGACGAGGGCATAAGACCTTGGGTGGCTATATAAACAATAAACACACCCTTCCAACAGTACCCTACACTACAATGACCTCTGTCACAGGGTTGCTGCCTCGTTAGAATTCGTTCCTCTCGCAACAGCATCTCAAACCACTCTGCCCTCCAAAACCGCGCCGGCCACAAGCAAAATAGTCGAGCTCTCGTCAGTATGCACGTTCTTTATTACGCGTATCCCTATTCGAAATTGGCCGACTCCCTGTCTTCTACGAATCGCACGGACTTTACGAAACTGCACTTTCATACGCAAAAGTAAATCGGTCACGCTATTCTATGTACAACAGATATACGGAGAAGTGTAACTTCCTAAAAAGTGTAATTCTCCCTGCTATCTGAAAACTCGTGTCGTCACATATATATACACTAGTGGTTTTTGTAGGGTACACAGGTTGCTGTTTAAAATGTAGACAGAGAGACAACTGTTGTCTGCGAGTTTCATTTGGACGATGATATCTCCCCATATCCCCCTTGATACTTCCCCATAACCCCCCCCCTCCCCCCG
>CM072515.1:40155914-40213414 GCA_036898135.1 Oncomelania hupensis | reverse complement strand
CGCAGAGATGCTCAAAGACAGACTCGATGGCATGAGTGAAAAGCCTAAATCAGTGCGTTGCACCAATATAGTATAATCTGTTTCGTAGGACCTCCACAGTACTGAGCATGTCTACCAACAAGCAAGGGAAGAAATCGGGCTATTAAGTACTATTCAGTCTGGGTTCGTCCCAGTACTTTTCAAAAGAATGGTTTCTTCTCACACCAAACTAATAACCAATAAACTTTTTCCCAATACAGTCGTACAGATAGGTCCAGCGTGTGTTCCCCTAGCGCCAGCATATGTTCCCTTAGCGCCAGCGTGTGTTCCCCTAGCGCCAGCCTGTGTTCCCCTAGCGCCAGCCTGTGTTCCCATAGCGCTATGTGCTCTCAATATTTAGTCTATGTTATCCTATGTCTACGTTTAGTTTTGAAAAATTACTAGGTTCTGTGATAGGTCTCTGGGAACACAGTCTCGCTCCCATTCAGATTTGTTTATGTATTGACTGTTTACATTTTCTGACGCAAGTTCCGTCTGGGCATTAGGAGTTTGAGACAAATATATGCCTTTTCAACACGGTTCTGGTTTCATAGCTGTATGATCTAAACAATGCTCCCTTCATACAGACTGAAAATGTGTCAACATATGATCTTGTTGATGAAATCCACTCCCACCGCAGAGCTGCAGCTACCCCAGCAAAGAACGTTGGAAGTCATCTTTATCAACTTCTATGGCAAGATGTCAAGTGCAAATATGAACAACGGAGGAATCAGTGGTGGAACCGTAACTGGCAGTATTACCAAAGAGCTTAATGATAGAAAGAGGAGGAACTTGGTACAGGACCGCGAGACGAAAGGTACGAGTTATGCTCCCTTGTCGACATGCTGAAAATGGCTCGTGGCAGAAAGTCAAAAGGCGACCGAGTGAAACAGGGCAGTGACTTTTGCACAGCCATCAATTGCCATAATGCCAGATACAAGAAAAGTTGTGTTGGCAAGTCCTTTTTCAAATTTCCAAGAGACAAAGAAAGGTAAATTGCAATTGAAAAACTTCATTTTTTTGTGTTTATGTAAGACCGCTGCAGTGTTGTTAGTGTTAAAACAATCGGAGAGCGGCTTGAATGATTCATGTTATACCTATGTGCTAAATCCAAAACAGTTTGCTTGCTGACAGTTTACGTTCAACAGGTCGCTCACTGTTTACGTTATTGCTAGGTTGTCTGACTATATTTGTGCTTATATTTCAAAAGTAGATGTCAGATTGGCAGTTTGGCTTCGTCAAACTGCTTATTTTAACAAGTTAAATTAGACTAAGTCTGTTTTCTCCTCGTGATCAAATACTGTGCAAGATAACCCCTTACCTAGGCACAAAAATGGTCCTTGATCTGTTGTAATCCCTTTTCGTTTGAGTGTAAACGGGAAAAAAAAGTAATGTAGATACTCAGTCCTTGTTCTGATCTGTGAATTTCTGCGCATTAGATCTATATTGCGTGGAATGTTGTAGTCTAGGTTCTGATTGTTCTGTCTGATTAATTAATTATTTTCCATGAAGTGACTGATGTTATTAAGCCAGTGATGTGGGAGGTGAGAGGGTTGGGGGTAGGGGGACACCTGATATAAATTAAATTCACAATATTAGTGAAACATTTTGTTATTGTGCTTTATTGTGATTAATTGATTGAATGACAGAGCTCTCTCTTCCCCCAACCCCCCCCCCCTATCTCTCTCTCTCTCTCTCTCTCACGATTACGGATTTACACAGTTTCGGATAAATGAAACAGTCTGTCATGCATATTTTAATTTTAAAATATCTGTCGTTGATTAAAAAATAATAAATTCCAGGGCAGAAAACGAACCTATGACATACACACATAAGCAGCATAAAAGCACCTAATAAATGTCAATAAGTAAACATAAACAGAAACAAAAAAAGACAGCAGTAGCGGAATGTTAATAATAATGATGGTTAAAAGTTTGTTTTTTGCAAACGTTGCCATAAAAATGTACTTTTGCAATGGCATAGGCTCAATACGTTACGACGCACAGATCATTCATATAGCAGATGACGAAATATAGCCAGCCCGAGCAAAGGGAAATAATCCGTGAGAGCGTCTCGCATTTTTGTATATGACATAATGGAAGTTCCCCCTCTTTCCGTAATAAGCTCTTTGGTATTACTAAACTCTAAGCAAGAACATTCTACGTTACTCACTGCAAATACAAACATGAATATTGCAGTTAATACTAAACACACTAGAAAATTAAGTAACCATTGATTAAAGATTAACCATTTTATCTACATAAAATATAATACACAATACTGCGAGTGTACAAGTATAAAAATGTATTCTAAAAAGCATTATAATGCAAGTCCATAAATAAGCCTTAAACTGTAAAATAAATCATTAAATGAACAAAATGTAACATTATTATTGTAATGGAATAGTCGATTACTAGGCACACATTAATTGTCTTTTCAACAACATATATATCACAAGAAAATTATGTTGTATCAGCTTTACAGTCACTAAGTTTTAATAATAACAAATTTGCACCAAAATTAAACAATTATTACCTCCCCCCTTTTTCAAACTGAAAACGACACAAACAAAGTTTAAACAGCGCTGTATGTGATATAGAGTATTGTTCTATTCCATCATCAATACTAAAAACACTAACAAATACATTTGGAAATGTTGCAATGATTAAAATAATTAAGCAGACCATTTTAAACATAATATCAGTTTATATGCCAGTTGGTCCAAAACAAGACAAGCTTTACATTTCATCATGACTTCACGTTTAGGTTTATTTTGTATACTGGCATGTGTTGATTCAAAAGCGGTCTCGTGTGCATTAAAACAGTGGAACTGTAAAGTTAGAAGAGAGAAACGTATGACACATTGTGTGATTTCTAGAAAATAAATTATTATTTCTGTTGGGTTTCATCACATTGCGGAATTCATTGGAATAAGGTATGCGATAGACTAGCCAAGGACGGAGCACAAAGGTGGTGAGAGAGCGAGAGAGAAAGACTTAAGATTTTAAGGCATTTCGCGGCCTTGGGCTCATTATGCATATTAAGGAACAGATCGGAAAAAAGGCCATTCTTTCACTTAACTCACGAACAAAGGTAATTTCGCAAAATACAAAACAAATCAAACCACGCTCATACCAGACTGGAGAAAGTTCTTGTAAACAAAACAAATATTGCTTGTTACAAAAAGAATGAACCTATGAATACAAAAGATAAGATAAGATAAGACAACTTTATTATCTTTTACAAGAAATTACATTGTGGTGTACAATTACAATCAACAAGGAATAAACATCACAATAATAATAACAACAATCATAATGACAATGAGGATAAAAATGCACAGTCTCATATGAATAGAATTACACTTATGCATGCTAACATTAAACGACAGCAAATGTGAAATGAGATTATTTTGGGCAAACAAAACACACACACACACACACACATACACACACACACACGCACACACATGTCATTTATTAAGTAATGAGACAGCCTTTGGAATAAAACTGTTTTTTGTTCTGAGAGTTCTGACCCTTGGTGTTTGGTAGCACCTTCCAGAAGGCAGGAGCTGAAAGTGGTGCGCAAGCACATGAGTGCTATCCAGCACAAAGCAAATAGCTTTCCGCACAACACGTCTTTCATACAACACCTGCAGACTCTCTTGTTTCACTCCCACAACCCTCCCACAGACATTCACTACTCGATCCAGAATACTTTTGTTTTTTACACACAAACTTCCATACCAGCAGATAAAAGAAAAGGTAAGAACGGACTCAATAAAAGAAGAGTAAAAGGTCTGAAGGATGCGGCTACTGACTTGGAGATTTCGAAGTTTTTGAAGGCAGTAAATTCTAGACTGACATTTTTTGTGTATGGCCTGGGTGTTTGCAGTGAAGTTCAGTTTCTCGTCAATGATGGTTCCCAGGTATTTGTATTGGGTGACTCTCTCGACTGTAACACCATCAATGACAAGGTCTGGAATGAAAGTGTTGTTTTTACGAAAGTCAATGACCAGTTCCTTAGTTTTCTTGACATTTAAGTCCAGATAGTTTTGTTTGCACCAGGAGCTGAACCTATCAACTGCAGAGAAATACACAGCATTTGAATTGGACAGGTCCACAAGGGCAGAGTCATCCGAGTACTTTATGACCGGTGAGGCATCAGTTCCTCTGCAGTCGTTTGTGTAGAGCGTGAAAAGTACCGGAGAAAGAACCGTACCCTGAGGAGCTCCTGTGGACGTTTGTTTGAGAGATGAGTCAGCAGAGTGAAAGCGGACAACCTGAGATCTGGACACGAGGAAGTGAACGATCCACAGGACGAGTCTAGGAGGGACAGTGTAAGACAAAAGCTTCTGAGCCATGAGGTGTGGCTGTATGGTATTGAAAGCAGAAGAAAAGTCTATAAATAGAATGCGGACAAAGGAACCAGAGGTCTCTAAGTGACCATACGCATTGTGAAGAAGCGTCAGAGTAGCGTCGGTACTACGATTGGGTTTGTATGCAAATTGAAGAGGATCAGTAAAAGGCTGAGTGTGACAAAGAAGACGAGAGAGAAGAATCCGTTCGAGACATTTCATAGCTATGGATGTCAGGGCAACAGGGCGATAGTCGTTGAGTTCTTTGGGTTTACTGTTTTTGGGCACGGGACAGATGATAGAGTGTTTCCATACACTAGGTACAACACAATCCCTGACTGACCACGAGAATAGCTGACTGAATACTAAGCACAACTGTGCAGCGCACCACTTCAAGGTCCTACCCCCTATACCATCAGGGCCAGTGGCCTTTCTCAGATTCAGTCTTTTAAACATGGACTCAACTGTGGCACCATCGATCTCAAAGTCAGCATCCCCATCAACCACGTCTTGTTCTAAACGAGAAATAATATCATCAACGTCGTCTTTTGTGTCATCGCGTTCAAAACGGCAGTAGAATGAATTTAGTTCTTCTGACATTTTAATTCGGTTTTCGAAAGGAAGGTCACAGTTAGTTGACTTAAGCTTCGCTTGCCCGGACATAGTTTTCAACCCCTTCCAAGCATCAGCCAGGTTACCACGCTCGAACAGTGATTCTACCTTTTCCTTATATTGCCGTTTAGCATCCTGAATTTCCTTTCTTAGTTTTGCTTGAACACGCCTGCGTTCAGCTTTATCATCAGTTTGAAATGCAATTTTCTTTTCGCTTAGCGTGGCTTTGAGTGACTTTGAGACCCAAGGTTTGTTATTTGGAAATATTTTTATAGTTTTGGTAGGGATGACAGTATCCTCGCAGAATTTAATATAGTCAGAAATAACATCAGCAGCTTCATTTACACCATCACTAGATTCCAAAAACATGTTCCAGTCAGTACAGTCAAAACATCCTTGTAACTGTTCAATGCTTTCAGAAGACCAAACTTTCACTGTTTTCTTTACAATGGGTTGTGATCAATAGAATACATAAATAAATACATACATAAATAACAATAATTATTGCATGATTCAATTTTAAAAAAGACATATAACGATAATAATTGTATGATGCGATAGAGAAGAAATTACACAAGTTATTTTTATTTGTAACATTATGAAAATAATTTGTTACTTTCATTCTCAATTAGTTTCCGTTTTTCCCCGTATATTATTTAATATATTAATTAATTTAATATGTTGCCGTACATTACATTTGGCAATTAAAATCTGTAGAATATACGAAAGTATTATACATAAGTAGGCAAATAGGCCATAATAAATTAAATTAAATACGTAATCAGCATTCTTTGCATAATCGAGGTTCATGAAATCAATGTTCTGTCAACAGGTTTCTTCCTTCTTGCTACTGCATAGTGGATATATTTAAAAAGATAGCGATATTTGCCAGTCATAATTTACAAGCAACTGTGTAACAAACGTTCGGTTGTTAATGAATCTGATTCGCACATCACTGTACAATAGACAATCAAAAACAAAGTGATGTTCATCTTCCAGTTGACTTTTACCGAAGTCACACATCGTATTTAATGCATTTCCACAGAGGGAGAAGTCGAATTCGAAACGTTTAATAGGATAATAGCATTAGGTCCTATGGACCTGTCTTACAGCTAGTCATTAATAAAATTGTAAAATAAAACAAAAAAATACTAATTAAAAATAAAAATCAGAACAAACAAATAATTAACATAAAATTGATTTTAAATTAACACAAACCTTAACAATGGTAAGAATTTAAAAAAATACTAAGAAAATTAATGTACCTAAATACACATACTCCCTCCCCTCACCTCCCTCCAATACCCCTTTCTTACTCCCACTCTCCCCACCCCCTCCACCACAACCACACACACATATATAGAGAGACAGACAGACAGACAGACAGACAGACAGACAGACAGAGTGTGAGATCCGAAAGAAGAAGAAACCATTCCACTCACAATAACAACACCACAATCACCTTCAGCAACAACTGCCACCACCGTCCATAAATTCCATCATTATCTTAATCCCCGCCGCCAACACAAACGCCACCACCATCACCTCAACCACTAACAACATCACTGACGATACCCCAAATTCATTAACTCACCTGCCAGGAGGATCCCCATTTTCATCGAAGTGGACGTCCTGTCCGCTGTAGCTAGGGAACGACACGTTCAGCAAGTACTCCAAGAAAAGTGTGCCGTTGATCGGGGTCATTTCCGGGCAAAGACCTTTACTTTCGGGGCAAAGGTCAGTGTGCATGTCATGCAGAGCCAGCGCCATGGTCATCACGGCGTTGACGACGAAGCCAAGTTTCGAATCCTGACTGGACGCCTCCAGCGTTTCTCGACCTGAAATAAAAAAAAGAAAATGTCCACTTTAAAAAAAAAAAAAAAAAAAAAAAGCCCAACAGTCTCATTTGCACAATCCAGGAAACAAGAGTCGTATCTTCTTTCTTGAACATTTATCTTTTCCAATCACCCATGTGCGACTGAGTGTCTTCTGCGAAATGTTTATCCACGCATGTATGTATAGCCCGCATGCAGTCAGCAAAAATCATAATTCTGTATCAGCAACAGCATCGCTAACAATGGACAGGTTGGCAGCTGAACTCAGTCAATACAATGCTCGCTTGAAGTTCGGGAGACCTGGGTTCAAGTCTTGATGGTGATTGAAGAGTCTTCTCACTGCAGTCAACTTTCTTTAACAAATGTTGTTTCGCTCCCAACACCCACCGCCACTCCTTACCATCAATACCATCCTACATCCGTTTATTCTCGACGTATACAAAACTTCATCTCTTCTTCCAGGACACAGTTACAAGCCAGTTGAAATACAGAGATTTAACATGGGCTATAAATTCCTGCTTCGAAATATTTTTTTCTACGGGTTGTACAATAAATCATCGTCATCGTCATCATCATCATCATCATCATCATCATCATCATCATCATCATCATCATCATCATCATCATCATCATCATTCCCCCCACCCCCGCCCGCCATCATCGTTATCATGACTCCTACCATAACCATCATCATCATCAATCCTACTCCTCCTCCTCCTCATCATCATCATGAACTTGTATCGCGACCCTGGTTTTCTTCTAATATGCATATGCTCACGTGTATGAATCCGCGACGAGTTTTCCATTAATGGTGATCAATGTGTGCCAACTCCTGTCACTCATAGGGGATAGACCTTGTCATCAATGGGATTAGGTCCTAGCCAACATGGGTTTTGCCTGCATATCGTCTGTTATAAGATGTGGAACGAGATGGTATGCTTTTTTCTTATTCAGTTGTGTGATTCTATCTGTAACTCATTTATGATGATAAGAAACTAAACTATTTTTGCCTGCATATAATCTGTTTGTTATAAGATGTTGAATGGAATGGTAGGCTTGTTCTAATTCAGTGATATCATAAATGTAACTCATTTTATGACGATAAGAAACTATAAATTATTTCTGCATGCATTTCATCTTTTAATTATGATGGTGAATGAAATAATATGCTTTTTCTTATTCATGGTATGTTTTAATAATAATAATAATAATAATAATAATAATAATAATAATAATAATAATAATAATAATAATAATAATAATAATAATAATAATAATAATAATAATAATAATAATAATATATATATTTTTTTAAATGCTTTTCTCCTTAAAAACGCGGCTCATGGCGTAATTCTGATGCATCAAATATCAATTAAAACATCATTACAACAAAAAATAAACAAAAGGGATAAATCACAATGAAAAACATAATAACCAAACTATTTACACGCTTTTACACAAGATGTAGCAGAGGTGGGTTGGTGAGACCATGCGGAACATACCAATAGGGTAAATGAGCCACGGAAGATAAGAAGAGTTTCTATGTTCTGTTTGAAGGAGGAGATTGAGCGTTTGCTGCGGACAGAAATGGGAGTTGATTCCAAGCAAACGGTTTAAAAGCAAATAATGAACGGGATCCGGCAGAGGCAAGTCTGGTTCGAGGGATTCGAAGAGTCAAAATATCACTCATTTTATGATGATATGAAACTAAAAACTATTTGTGTTAAGATTTCTATTGTTTATCTACTTACAGCCTAGCGACCCTAGCCTTTGCAAGGAATCTAACAAGCTTCTTCGGTAATCTTCTTTATAAATAAAAAGTGGTTCCTACTGGTTTCCAAAATGCACGAAATATTCTTCAGAAATTATTATCACGTCTGTATTAAATTATATGTTTTAATGTACCATCAACCGCTATCGTCCCTGGCAGCCTCCAAATCCTTGAACTCGCGCCTGATGCGATGGGCACTCACCCTTCAGGCATACTCTTTCCAAATCGAGTACATCCCCGGCAAAGAGAACCACGGAGCCGACTACCTAAGTCGTCATCTCGTGAAGGACACCTCAGCTGTCGCCCACCCAACACAACTAAGGGCCACAGCATCGGAATTTGTCCCCGTCCAGTAAACCCCTGTCACTAGTGTCCACAGCTACCTGGCATAGCATTGCAGCTCAGGTAGAGCAACTTTAGTAGTTTGTAAATGGTACCCTAAGATAGTGCAGTGTCAAACTAGGCTCTGCAGTAGAAAAAGGTCGAATCCAGTAGTCATCGCCTTTTTTCAGTTGAGGGAGCCTGTCATAATAGGACCAGTTTAACACAGCACTACGGCTTCTCGCCTTAAATCGTCAGCCTGTAGCCTTTGTAAATTAAAGTCGACGTACAGCAGACGACGCAAGCCTATTGTGAGCTCAGCATATGTACGCTAACGCTGGCTCAATTAGGCAGTGACCTCATTCAGCTGACGTTGGCGAGTAACACCCACCCACGCCAGAGTAAGCCTCTTGTGGTCTAGATTTCTCGGGCTTCCGGCTGACCACAGGGCTATATATTCATTCTTTGTTTGACGCTCATAGGAGAAGGAGCTAAGCTCTGAAAGATCTCTCTACCTGAAGACTAAAGCAGGGACTGGTGAAATTCAATTCAACCTAGTTAGTCACAGCCTGACATTGTTAAAAAGGTAAATGATCTATCTTTTGTTTCATCACGTTTTATTGATATTATTGCTGTATTATGTTTGTGAAGTTTTGCCATGTTTAGCATTGTGAATGTTAGTCAAACTTTGCGTGACCACGTGGCGGACACGCGACCGGCTTCGCCACCATGAAGTTTCCCCTACGGACTAACTGTTGTTTAGCTTATGTGTATTCTTGCAGACCAGTGGCTGTACCAGAGAATGTGTATAGTATTAATTACTTCTCTATGTGTGTAGTTTAACCATGATATATATCTATATATGTATAGGAACTAGAGTGGAGATTCCAGTGGACAGCGGACTTAGCAGAATGTTCGTCGCTTATATAAATGGAGCTATCACTGAGGGCTGGTTCTGCCATCAGTGAGACGCTCTGCACACCCTTAGTGAAACCGGTGTTGCAGAAATTCGTCTCCTATTTTGCAGACGAGCAAGCATCGTTGGCCCGAAGCAGAAGGAAGACCATTAAGAGTCCACACTGACATTCGGCCTGCATTGGAGCATCAAGCACTGAGCTACGATAGCCCACCAGTCTGTCAACCAGGAAAAAACACTACCACAACACCGCTCATCGACTAGAAAGCTGTCAATTGAAAGCATGCACCAAAACTGCTATAGAAGGACATCAATAGTCCACTCTTCCAGAAAACTTACCCGTTGGGCAGAACGCACCATTAGCCCAATGATGAGACAGTAGCTGCATAGAACTATCAAGGAGCAAACTATTCGAATTGATAATTGGACATTTAAGTTAGTATAGTGAGTAGAAGATTTTGTATAGAGTAGAGGAAATAACTGTATGATATTTACTGTTAACAAGTGGCTGGACTATCTATGTTTCATAACCGTGTGAGAGCTAGTGTGTCAGTGAATCTTTTACCATTTTCTCCCTATCTCTGTAACCCCAGCCTAACACAGACCGAGCTAAACTTATAAATGTATTAAGATTAGTCACCGGGAGATTAACTAGAGATCCCCACTGACGAAAGACGAGTGGGTAATAGCATTCCACTGTGCAGAGCCCAGCAACAATAGACCCACCGTCACATCTTAAATTAAAACATTACGTCAAACGCAGAAAAATATTTGAAACCATATTAATAGTATCTAATAATACAATTTTGGGGGATCAAAAATGCTGGTCTTATCCAATAATTTATTTATAATATGACTACATGAGATCATGCACATGTTGCAATCCCTTCAAATCGTAAATCATCGTAACATCGTAAATTCTCGTAAAGTTTAGGCTTTTGCGCTCATGATGATGATAATGATGATTGTGATGATGATGATGATGATGATGATGATGTTGGTGAAGGTCATCATCATCATCATCATCATCATCATCATCATCAAAGATCAAAGATGGCTAACAAGCTAATGAGAGCTATACTAGACAGAAAACGTACAATGGTTACTTTAGATCCTGACAATCACCAGCACCCACATAAACACCAACGACACCTCAACCAGCATTACAGCCATCATCATTATTATTGATTTTATCGTGATTATTATCACGAAAGGCAGCTTTCAAAATAACATGGAGTGCAAAGAAGGCAACAGGAAATTGAAATCGTGGAAAGCTGATACAAAGCATCGTGACGAGTTATTTCATTAACGATGAAATCTTCACAGGAGTAAACAACTTCTTTATTCATCGTTTTAATTTCTGTGCACAATATGTCTAGTTATTAAATACCCGGATGCTAAAACTCTGCCATGTATTTTTGTTCAACTTTAATTAGTATAATTTCGATTAATTTTATCTTAAATCTTCATCTGCAGCATTTTTTCTTATTTTTATTATACATTATTTCTATCTCTTTATCTCTGTCTCTCTCTGCCTCTCTCTCTTGTTCTCTGTCTTTCTCCCTCCCCCCAAAAAAGAAAGAAAGAAAGAGACCCTTTAATGCTTTAATCAGACAATCAATTACGAGCTTATGTTTCAATGGGCTGCACGTCAATATACTCACACTTTCAATATTAAGCGATTTCCGTTTTGCAATAATTACAACCAGTAGCTATCAAAGTATTCGCCCATTTCATTCCAAATGCCGGGATTTGTAGCTATAACGATTTTCTGAAATAATGAAATATGTGTCTATGTTTTTAGAGTGTAACATGTAAATATACTCGCATGTTCAATATCAGGAAGTAAAGAACTAAGAATTTTCTTACAGCAGTGATTTAACAGCATCAAACTACTCGACACTATAGGAAGTAAACAGCTTTAACGATTCCCACTTTCAAATAATATAATACAATATAATATAATATAATATAATATAATATAATATAATATAATATAATATAATATAATATAATATAATATAATATAATATAATATTATATTATATTATATTATATTATATTATTTAATACAATATTATATAATATTATATTATATAATATTATATAATATTATATAATATATCAAATTTCGTTCAAAAACAGGAAGTCATAAGTCCCTATAACGATTTCCAGAGAGATAGAAAACAGAAAAGCTATTTAAACACACACACACAATCAAAAAACGGGGAAAAAAACACATCAACAACAAAATCGCCTCAGTCAAAGTTCTGAGAGAGTATGGTGTTATGTATTAGTGTACGAAATCTTTCAAAGACAAGACGTAATCTTCATAATGATTTCCAGGGATGCTAGAAAGAAGATAGGAACGCAGAACAGAAAGTCAAGCCATTCAAATGTATTTCCAGACATTTAACTTGGCGGTGTTGTGAATCTGCTTTATCCTATACCTAACGAAGTAAACGTAAAACATGGTATAATATATAGGCCACGACCTGAACAATCTGCAAACCCAAAGTTATCAAAATCTAATCAGCAAAAAATATTGAGATAAAGTGCAAAAGGTGTTTAGAAAATGGTGCAGCACAGTGATCTTGACGTTTGTGGAAGTACCAATACCAATGATCCAACACGCGTAACAGTAATTAAAGTATGCACAAAGTACCAATACCAATGATCCAAACACGCGTAGCAGTAATTAAAGTATGCACAAAGTACCAATACCAATGATCCAACACGCGTAGCAGTAATTAAAGTATGCACAAAGTACCAATACCAATGATCCAACACGCGTAGCAGTAATTAAAGTATGCACAAAGTACCAATACCAATGATCCAACATTCTCAGAAGTAGTGAAAGCATGCACAAAGTACCAATAGGCAATACCAATGATCCAACATGCTTAGCAGTATTTAAAGTATGCACAAAGTACCAATACCAATGATCCAACATGTTTAGCAATAATTAAAATATGCATAAAGTATCAATACATATGATCCAACATGCTTAGCAGTAATTAAAGTATGCACAAAGTACCAATACCAATGATCCAACATGTTTAACAATAATTAAAATATGCACAACGTATCAATACCAATGATCCAACATAATTAGCAGTATCCTCAAAATAAAAATGATGAATGTTGGTTCAGTAATTCTCAAGGTAAGTCAAAAAGTGTGTTTTGAACAATAAAGTAAATTGGGAGCGAAGGACCGAGTAACCTGACTGCTACTGAAGGATGACCCATGATCTGAAGTGGGCTCTCTTAGATACTAGCCATCGCAATACGGAAGTGACGTTGCGTATCTAAAAATAAGTTTTCACCTCCACGTTTGCTTTGCTTAGTACCATGAACATGGCCGCTTTTCCGCCTTGTTTCTCGCTTGTAACCCTAACCCTAACCCTTGATTTTTGTGTATCCAAGGGGTTTTCCGCGAAAATTTAGTCTTACATACGCAACGTCACTTCCGTAATGGGGTGGCTAGTATCTAAGAGAGCCCGATCTGAAATAACCTGTGTTTTTTGAGGTAGCAACAAAATGGCTCCAATTACCTCACCTTTATGATAGAGCAAATATGATGGCACAGGAGGCAGGCCACGTATTTAGATAAAAAGTCCCTAAGTTGTTTGGTCAAAATCCGTTCCGTGGTTCTCGAAACATAGCGTCCAAAGGACCCACGGACAGACCGACAGCCGGGCAGATCGACATTTGGCTCGTTCTGATTCCTCCCCGGCTATTTTAAAGTATTTCCAAATAAGTCTGGGAATCTATATTAAAAAGAAAGAAGCTGTCAACACCGCCTCAGTCAAACCTCCGAGATAAAAAAAAAGTTATAAAGAGCCAGTCACTTGTGAAAAGATAAAAAAAAGTACTTGGCCTTAGTGTATAGAAACAATCTTGGGCACTCTTGTCGGAAAGGGGAAACTAACCTCTTACACATACCTCACTACGGACAACCAAGTGGCAGGGTAGCTCAGTCGATAGAGCTACTCGCCTGGCGTGCACAGCGACCTGGGTTCCAGTCTCAACTATGTCTGGAGACTTCGCAAGAGGACATTAAAACAGCGGCTCTTTGTACAATGCTTTAGGCTCTTCCTGCCCCCAACCCCGACATACCCTCCCCCCTGCTCCCATTCCCAATGTTGCCCTGCGGCAAGTTACAAAACCAGGTTATTATGTCACAAGGGTCATTTGTCATATGTCGATAAGGTGAAATGACGCAAAATAAAACGAATAAACACACAAAAACAATTAAAAGTCACAAACAGGAGGCACATCCAGCAGACGCGTTCCATTGGTTGATATTTAGTTAGCTACCTCTATTAGCTGCTGCATAATGCACTGAGCATATTGCAACAGGGTGGACATGTGGATATTAGCTGTAAACAGAAGTCCGCAGTTATGGGCAGAGAAGAACTTCGTGTATTGACAGTGCTACTGGTTTGTTTGTTTTTTTACGAAACGGTGGGCACTAATATAAAAATCGACCGATGTTGTTGTTATCTCCTGTTTTGACTATTGTTTGTTTATTTTATTTTGCGTCAGTTCGCGTTATTGAAATCAACAGATTCATTCAATCACCACCTGTTTCTGTTTGTGTGTTGTAAGGTCTCTAGTCATTGGTTTCGGGGTTAAAAGATCACAGTGTTGGAGTACAAGAGACAGAACGAGATGATAAAGTAGTAGACGTTTCTAATCCTAATTTTCATTTCCGGTGTCTGTCTCTTGTTTACAAAATAAATAAATAAACGAAATAACAAAAGAAGATGTCAGATCAAGCAGCAGTCTTGAGTCGGTCGAGTTTGTGAGGCGCTACAAATCCCTTTGGAGAATATTCTTTAAAACAGTCCCAAAATATAAGCTGAAGTCGTTGCGTGTTGTTTAAAAGAAGAAAAAAAAAGGTTTTATTTATATTTATATAAGATGGAGAAAGATGGAGTACGCTGGTTAAACGATCATCTGTGGTACCCCAGTCTCAGTATCAGTATATACTGTATATATATATATATGTATATATATATATATATATATATATATATATATATATATATATATATATATATATATATATATATATATATATATATATATATATATATATATATATATATGTACCGATACGTACTAGTAAGTTATGTCTAAAAAAGGGACATTAAGTAAAATGTACAATGCAAATAGAAAATACACAGAGAAAGACAGACACAAAGACAATTTAAAAGAATGTAATTTTATAAACCAAAGCCCCAATTATTTTTTTACGCACTCCGAAATTTCAACATATCATCATGTTAATACTCATCTTCATCGGTGCGACACTACAACTTCGCCAAGCGTTGACCTAATTTGATCGCACATATATGATACGTCATTCTGCAACCTTAATTATAGAGATACTATTTCAGTTCATCTCTCGCAGACACGCCTCATCCCGATCATCTTGGACCCAGCTTTCTACACAGATAATACCGAATTTATTCAGCCAAATGACTACCTACATTGCACCCATCCCTCTCCCCAACCCCATGCATGCGTTTCAAAACAACAGTATCACAGTCAATGCACAGTTTTGTATCTCCCCACCCACAAGTATATCAACTAACAAGTTAGCATCTCTCTTCTATGTCTCTATCGACGTGCGCGTACAACCGATTGCTTCCCTTTACATGCTTTGTGCTCCATAGAGCGTCATCGGCCTGAAATAACTTTTTAGAAACTTCAAAACCCAGGGGAATTATGGGTAGAGAAATCCTTTTCTGAAATAACGTCGGCTAAATCCTTCTTTAGTTTCTTTGCTCGAGCAAAGGCAACTTCATAGGTATGGAGCACTTCGTCCATTATAACTCCATCGCTGATAATACTGCTGACAAGTTTCTGCCTTTGTTCACTACCAGAAATATGCAGTTCCTCTCTCAACTTTTGTTTCATTTCAGCGAGCACATCTTCGCGAGAACAGATTTCCCAGAATTCTCTATTCTATTTTTAGGTTTGGGATTTCCCCGTCTCAGCTTGTAGCTAAACGGGACCACCGCACGTCGACTAGGGGCAATACGAGATGCTAACTTGTTAGTTGATATACTTGTGCCCCACCCAAACTCATCTCTTTCCCTGTCTGTCTGTGTCTGTCTGTCTCTCTCTATCTCTGTCCTAATCCGCCATCTTCTTTTAACCTCCGAGCACTATGACTTCAACGTTACTTCTTTGTCCACCTTTATACAGGTCCTTGTAACGAAACAGGGATATTTACATGTAATTAATTTGCGTGCATGTGTGCGTGAATCTGCGTGTTCTCCCGTCTCACAACTTCTCTAACTCGTAACAATAAACTAGTTGTCACACCCTCTATTTCCACAATAAACATAAATCAACACAATAGCACACATTTCAAAATTTACAAGAATCAAATGGAAGAAATACAATGCTTCTACTCACCTCAAGTGTGGCACAATAAATCCGTTGAAAGAATTGTATATATAAATAATACACAAATAATAATACACTCCTATAGTCACCGTTGTCAGAGAAAAGAAACGATATAGTCAAAACGCATTTAGGTTTCCCATTAGACTGCTTATTGTCTGACAGGGCGTTTACTTTTTCTTTAGTCTCTTATTCGTCTTATCTGGAATGGGGTAGCCTACTCAAGATAATTCAAACCTGCATGAGTGGGTGTCGACTTATTTGTGTGTCTGTATGGTCAAGATATAAGAAAATTTCACTAAGAATACGAGAATGGACATTGTTTTTTTCCGTGTATGTGTGTGTGAATAAAGAAGACTGTGTTGTCTTTTCAGAACAAAATAGGTGCAAATGGCTGTAGATTATTTATTGGTGTATATGTGTGCGAGTATGGGTATATTTTTGAGTTTTTATTTCCTTTGATTTATTGTAGTCTTCTTTTTATGTGGTACTGTTTCGTTTCTTCATGATTTTATATTTTTTATATTTGAAACGGGTGTGTATTTTTTTTAAAATTCCTTATAATCTTGCTTCAAATTGTATTGTATGAAATGGACCCCGAGCCAATTCATTAAAACGCCTCGCCTCGACTCGCATCGTCCTTACCCTCCTCCACCCCGTCCCCCTCTCGTCCCCCCTCGTCTCTCCCTCCCTCTCTCTCTCTCCCTCCATCCCTCTCTCTCTCTCTCTCTCTCTCCCTCTCCCTCTCTCTCTCTCTCTCTCTCTCTGTCTGTTAATAAAACCGGAACTTGTAACTTTGTGTGTGGGACAGAGGTAAAGGTTTTATAAAAAGGTTTTGGGGTTTACGAGTGTATTAACTCTCTGTGAGCGTTCCCGTCTTTCAATCCCCCACCTCAACACCCCACCCACACACCATCACACTTCCCGCCTGCCTGCATCTCTCTCTCTCTCTCTCTCTCTCTCTCTCTCTCTCTCTCTCTCTCTCTCTCTCTCTCTCTCTCTCTCTCTCCTTCTTCTTCTCCTTTATCCTCCTCCTCTCTCTTCTTCTTCTTCTTCTTCTTCTTCTTCTTCTTCTTCTTCTTCTTCTTCTTCTTCTTCTTCTTCTTCTCCTTCCTCTTCTCCTTCTTTTCTTTCTTTTTGTTGTTGTTGTTGTTGTTGTTGTTGTTGTTGTTGTTGTTGTTGTTGTTGTTGTTGTTGTTCTTCTTCTTCTTCTTCTTCTTCTTCTTCTTCTTCTTCTTCTTCTTCTTCTTCTTCTTCTTCTTCTTCTTCTTCTTCTTCTTCTTCTTCTTCTTCTTCCTCCTCCTCCTTCTTCACTTTCACCCCTCCTCTCCCTACTCCTCCTCTCTCCTACCCTTTCCTTGTCCCCTTACCACACTTCTCTCTCCTTCCCCTTTCCCTTTATCCCTCCTCCCCCCCTACTCCCATCCCCTACGCTCTATCCATCATTTCTGAACTGCAAGTAATATTGATTTTGTTTTTATTACTATATGAGACAAACTGAAGATAAGACTTAGGATTAAAACCTGAGGCACCAGGAGGAAAAGTGAGAGAGAGAGAGAGACAGAGACAGAGACAGAGACAGAGAGAGAGAGATAGAAAGAAAGAGAGAGAGAGAGAGAGGGGGGGGAAAGAGATAGCAAGAGAGTGTGAGAGACGGAAAGGTAGAAGGAGCGAGAGGAATAGCGAGAGAGACCGAGAGAGAGAGACAGACAAAGATAGGGAGAAAGAGAGAGTTGGAGAGAGACAGGGGTCGGGGGGGGGGGGGGGTAGAGGGGGAGAGACAGAGACAGAGAGAGAGAGACACAGAGAGAGACACACAGAGGCAGAAACATAGAGACGGATTAGGAGGGGGAAGTAGAAAGATGAGGATGAGAGGGAAATGCTGTTCGAGAAACACCCCGCATTTTAGACGACTTGCTCAAAATGAGACAGGAACTCTTCGGAGAAGATTCTGAATTTCCGGTTTCGAATATGCCTGCCACGCTGATGCTGATTAATTCCGAATGACGCCCAGAGAATCAGAACTTGGCGCACTAACCTGGACTTTAACCCCGTAAGATCCAGGATGAACAGCTAAGATAATCTGTGTTTTCCCAGTGCGAGCCACAGCTCAGTGTAGTGGTGAGGCCAAATAAGTTTGTTTGTTTGGTTAATTGGTCGTTTGTTTGCTTGCTTGTTTTACTTTAACGTCTGTTTTGCCCCAAGGTGATTTGAGAAGAGGGGCCAAATAAGCAAAACCTAGAAAGGCAAAACCCATATGCCTCACATGCTCCTTATAGAACGTGAAAATGGCTGAAAATGGGTACCCAGAAAAAAACTACATTAAACGGTGTCACAAAATGCAAATAATACCGACTTTGATATTTCTATGTTCTTGACTTTGAGATGACCTTGGTCTCCGGTTCCAAATACACTCTTGTACTATCAAATAAACTTCAGCAAAAGTTGTGTTACGCAAAAACAAAAACAACAAAAATCGGTGATTTTGGGATGACCTTGACCTTCAGTGGCCTTAACCTTGGAATGGTCATGACCCTCACGTGACATCTCATGCATGTCTGATCAGATAACCCAAAGTTGATGCATAAATAAACAGTCATTCCACTGTACAATGACCTCTTTTTTGTATGTTTCTGCAAGGCATTAAATGAAGGAACACATGAGATTAATGAATCATCTCTAAATACAACAAGTTCGGACTTTATATATCTGACAGTTTAAAAATCAAGGTCACTTCAAAGTATCTATACTAACCGAATTTGGACAGCTTTAGTGACCTTGACCTTGGAATGATGTTGACCAAATTTTATATATTTAATCACTTTTATATAGCACTTTTCCAGCTTAAGAGTCCATTATTATTATTATTATTATTATTATTATTATTATTATTATTATTATTATTATATTATTATTGTTGTTATTATTATTATTATTATTATTATTATTATTATTATTATTATTATTATTATTATTATTATTATTATTTAGACAATAAAAACTATATGTGTCCCAAAACTAGATGGAGTACGCTGGTAAAACGATCATCTGTGGTGCCCTTACGACTTCCGAGTTACGGGATAGGATAGGATAGGATAGGAAAACTAGATTAAGATTTCTACCCCCACCTGTTTTTCTCATACGATTTGGCTCGGAAGAGTCCGCTGGACCTAAAGCAATAACCGTGTAATGTACTGTTATGTCTTTTTCATACAACCCTCTCATTCGCCCCTCCTGGCCCCTCTCTCCCCACCCACCCCACGCCTCCTCCCTTTCTTGTTTTAATCTCTTACAAAAAGCTCGTACCTTTCAAATCATAAGATTTGTGTATTTACACTTAATGCTTTACAATTTGAACCAAATTTAATGATAGTATTATGCTATCATAAAACTTTCAAGGATGGGGAGTGTGGATGAATGAGTTATGGTTTGAGGTAATGAACTTGCAAACTATTTGTTTTGTATGTGCATGTAAAATTGCAATTGATCTTTATTTCTAAGTGCCGGAACCCCGAAGAGTTTGAAATAAACTTGTGTCCTCTCTCTCTCTCTCTCTCTCTCTCTCTCTCTCTCTCTCTCTCTCTCTCTTCTCTCTCTCTTCTCTCTCTCTCTCTCTCTCTCTCTCTCTCTCGTTACAAAATGATTGAAAGAGGTCAGAAAGAATTCTTGACTCTTTAACTGACGTCCAGGGTAGGACATCTATTTGTAAATCACACAAAAAATCGTTGAAGTTGCATAGTAAAAAACAAAATAGTTACACTTGAAACTAAGAATCGCAAATAATGGTTACAGTTCTGAAATTGGAACTCGTAAATAAATGAGAAAAAAAACTTCAATTCTTGTCTATTCTATTTCAGGACTGGTAACTACCAAAGAAACTTTCTGAAAAAAAAAAACCGAAGTCTCTGAGCAATACCGATGTTCAAATTACGTCGACGGGCAGTAAAAAAAGGACGTCCAAAATGGGAAAATCGAGTGCTAGAAGACAACAAGAATGGGGAGAAACACAAAAAGAAGAAGCAGAAGAAGAAGCAGAAGAAAAAGAAGAAGAAGAAGAAGAAGAAGAAGAAGAAGAAGAAGAAGAAGAAGAAGAAGAAGAAGAAGAAGAAGAAGAAGAAAAAGAAAAAGCAGGAGAAGAAGAAGAAGAAGAAGAAGAAGAAGAAGAAGAAGAAGAAGAAGAAGAAGAAGAAGAAGAAGAAGAAGCAGAAGAAGAAGAAGAAGAAGTAGAAACCTTAAAAAAAAAAAACTCACCAACAACAACAAGGAGAAGGGAGGACGAGGAGGAGGAGGAACACGAAGTAGAAAAATGTCTTTCGATAACACATGGAAACGTTACTCAAAGACACCCGTAAAAGACGTCGATTTAAAACAAATGCGACAAAATAATAGAAACGATTTCGGCTTGTTATATATTCATACATTTTGCGTACGTGTGTGTCTTTATATATATATATATATATATATATATATATATATATATATATATATATATATATATATATATATATATATATATATATATATATATATATATATATATATATATATATATATATATATATATATATATATATATATATATATATATATATATATATATATATATTATTAAACGTCCGGTCCGAGCGGCTCAAATGTTGTCTTCTATAAGCCATTGCATTACCTATCTCCCTTACAATATGTTACGTTGAAACGCGAATGGTGCGTATGAAATGCGCACGATGTTATGTGTGAAGCGCGTGCAATGGTAGGCTTGTGAGTGACGCGCGCGATAGATCTGTTCGTTTTATTTTTGCAACGCATGCAGTAATAGAGTGTATTTATCTTTGATTTGATTTTGCGTTGTTATTAGTAGAGGCTTTGTGTAACGTTAGTGTTTTTAGTTGGTCGATATTGTTTGAGAATTTTCGGGAATCAGTTGTTTACTATCGATCGAAGCGTGTGGATTATTCTGTTGGTTACCATGGAAGCTTCCATTCCAAATGGGGTTGGATGACGTGAGTCACGTGATGATGAAATTAATTTTGATTGGTTGTGGTGTTTTATGTAGGATTATTCTCGTTTGTTCCCGTGTATGTAGAGACTATATAAGCGCCGCATTGTTAAAAAAGTTGGAGTTGTTGTTGATAGTGATTTGGAAAGTAAATTTGAGAGTGGAAAGACGATTGAGCGATTGTATGCAGTTGTTGATGTGTGCTGAATAAAAAGTGGAAAACTTCATACGTCGACTTTGTGACTTGTATGCTGCTTGAGCGGGTTGCGTGAATAAACGAATCTGAGTTACACCCTATCAGGAATTCAGCATTGGGGCTGAATCAGATACTGATAGAAAACACCAACATCAAACTGAGTGTAACACAATACCTAAACACAGGCGCGCAAACAGGTGCTAACAGCGTGGATTGGAGCGGCCCTTTCTGTACGACTGGTTTTATGCATGTTGATGCTTAATGACTCTATCGTGGGTCACTACCTAGACTCACGCGGTGGCATTATCAAAGAGCCCATTGGCTTGTTAAACGCCCATTTAAAGAGTGTTCATCTCAATAACGTCGATACTCAAAATGATTGGGGTGGAGGTGGTTAGTGGTGTAAAGTTACCTCAGACTCATTTTAATGTTAAGTTCAAGTAGGAAGACAGAAGCAAAAGCACCAAAGGACACTTAATAGAAAGAAGAAGAAGAAGAAGAAGAAGAAGAAGAAGAAGAAGAAGAAGAAGAAGAAGAAGAAGAAAGAAGAAGAAAGAAGAATGAAGAAGAAGAAGAAGAAGAAGAGAAAAAGAAGAAGATGAAGAAGAGAAAAAGAAGAAGAAGATCGTGATGATAACATGATCACGATGATGATGAAGACTTGAGGAGGAGGAAAAAAAGAAGAAGAAAAAGAAGAAGACAATGGAAAAAAGCAGAAGAAGAAGGAGGAGGAGGAGGAGGAGGAGGAGACGAAGAAAACGAAGATCGTGATGATGATCATTATTACGATAACGATCATGATGATGAAAATATGAGGAGTAAGAGCAGAAGAAGAAGAAGAAGAAGAAGAAGAAGAAGAAGAAGAAGAAGAAGAAGAAGAAGAAAGAGAAGAAGAAAGAGGAGGAAGCGAATTTGAAATATAATTTCTGTTAAATTCTTCATGCCTTCAACAAAGAGAAGAAATGGAAAGCATAATATTTCGTTAACGAGAAAACCAAGGAGACAAGAAATGATCGCTGCATTATTTTCCGTTCATTGCCTCTGAATGAGACGTCGCACTTGCGATAAATTTGTAATCGAATTAGCCTGTAAATATAGAATGGAGAGAGAGAGAGAGAGAGAGAGAGAGAGAGAGAGAGAGAGAGAGAGAGAGAGAGAGAGGGAAGGAAGGAGGGAGGGAGAGAGAGAGCGCGACAGAGACAGAGACAGGCAGGCAGACAAATACAGAGCGAGACAGAGTGAGAGAGAGTGAGACAGAGAGAAAGAAGCACATGCACACAGAAAGAGAGTGACAGACATACAGAGCGAGAGAGAGGGTGATAAATCGACAAAGAGAGACAGACACAGACAGGCAGAGAGGGAGGGAGAAAGAGAAAGAGAGAAGGGGAGAGAAAGAGAGAGAATGAATGGGAAACAGACATACCAGGAAGACAAAAAGACTAAATTATTTCACCAATCTTCTTATTCAAGATAGCAACACAAAACAAAACTATACTGCTTATAACCGATGGAAACAAAGAAGAGATATTCGTTACTGATCCCAGTTGCTCGAGATTTTTCCCTACATGAAAAGAAAAACAAAAGAGAAGAAGAATTATAAGTGGACAAGACAAGTACGGGCGGAATATGATAAAACAAAACTATAATGCTTATAACCGATGGAAACAAAGAAGAGATATTCGTTACTGATCCGAGTTGCTCGAGATCTTTCCCTATATGAAAAGAAAAAAAAACAAAGGCTACAGAAAAGAAGGATTAGAAGTGGACAAGACAAGTACGGGCGGAATATGATAACTTAGTTCTCGCTCCGGATTAAATAGGCTTACCTGTACTTCGACCAAAAAACAGTAAACGCAAACACAAAGAAAGAACAAAAGAAAGAAAGAAAGAGTGAAAGAGAGCGAGAAAAAAAAGGTAAGAATAGGAAGATAGGAAAACGAATGTAACGATTGAAAAAAAAATAGAACAAATAAAATATGAACGAATAAGGATTTGTCACAGTGGATTTGTAAATCGATTCAATGTCGTCACTTTTAAGTTAAGGATAAAAGATGGTCTGAAATACCTCTTCCACTGGAATAGTGCAAATGATTAAAAAAAAAGAAATACGTAACTTTTAAGTCAGAAAGAAATAAGTAATAAACTACAATTTTAAAAAATAAAATGAAATATATTTCAGTCAGTCTATTTTAGAAGAAGAAGAAGAAGAAGAAGAAGAAGAAGAAGAAGAAGAAGAAGAAGAAGAAGAAGAAGAAGAAGAAGAAGAAGAAGAAAAAGAAGATGGAATGAAGGAAGAAAGGAAGGAAGAAGAAAAAGAAGAACGAAGAAGAAGAAGAAGAAGAAGAAGAAGAAGAAGAAGAAGAAGAAGAAGAAGAAGAAGAAGAAGAAGAAGAAGAAGAAGAAGAAGGAAGAAAGGAAGGAAGAAGAAAAAGAAAAAGAAGAAGAAGAAGAAGAAGAAGAAGAAGGGAAGGAAGGAAAGAAGAAGAAGAGAGAGACAGGTTGAAGAACCTAACCAAGAAACAAATGTATGAACATAGAAGTTTAACATCCGAACGCACCATTCGTCAGACAGGGATCACCATCCCAGGAAAGAGGAAATAATGTCCTAAATCAACAATGAACCAACAGAGCAACAACACAGCTAAGATGGACAGCGAAAAATGGCCACGTTTATCTTGCCTATCACGGGATTCGAACCTGGGTCAATCCGTGTGCCGGGCGAAAGCTCTACCACTGAGCTACGGCGGAGGTGTGGGGGGGGGGAGAGGGCCTCAAGACAGGAAGAAAGAAACAAAAGAAGGCCGACAGAGAAACAGGAAAAACGCTATAACTTAGTCCCTTATTGAAAGAAAAGGACAGGAGCGGTCCCGTGTACCGGTGCCTGTAAGAAAAATCATCCCTGTGCTCGAACCGAAACGCAATCAGACATGATTCAGCAAGCAATACCGTGAACAGAAGGAGACGGATGATTCCAATCTTTTGGTTCCGTCCTGGGATGAAAAAAAATTTTTTACTATTACTGTTCATCATTGCACACCCTTCTGCACATTGTGGCAATTGTGCTTGCGCACCGCACCCACACCACCACTTGCGCGCGCGCACACACACATACACAAACTTCTGCACGGAGACCCACGCACACTCATTCACTCTCCCACCCCAAATCCCTATCCCACCATCTCTCTCCCTCTCTCTCTCTCTCTCTCTAAATTTGTTACCTGTTATTTTTATTCATTACCTATTATGTAATAAGTGTCCATTCTAAATTGTGGGTGAATGCTTGAATGTCTATTGAAAATAGATTTTGCATCCAAATGTATATGAATATGAAAGTGGGAGTGAATGACGCAAGAACAGATTGAAAGATCAAGCCTCTAGCTTAAAATGCCATCCGTGGTGGAAAAAGGTTCAAAATTGTAATGCTTCCCTAATAAAATGAAAATGCCCGAACCTCTCTCTCTCTCTCTCTCTCTCTCTCTCTCTCTCTCTCTCTCTCTCTCCCTATCTATCTCTCTTTCTCTTATTCTCTCTCAGAGGTCCTCTAATAATAATAATAATAATAATAATACAGAATGCTATACGCGCCTTTCCCCAAATCATTCAGGCTCAAAGCGCGGCGATCTATACCAACATACACGCTCACCTGTCTCATCCACCCTCACACACACCAAATACACATCCATCACTCAAACAGGTGGTGTAAAGGCAGGGAGATCGCTATTAGAAGACGGAAAGAAGAAACTGTAGATTATAGTCACACGACACCGAAGCGTATAGGCGACTACTGGTCACATTATTCTGACACCAGCAAACCCGTTGATGGTAAGGGGAAAATAATATGGTCACTCATTGGCCTCCTCTACCTCTTTCAATTCTTCATTTTATAGCCCCAATAATTTGTTCACGTAATTTTTATTTTGTATTTCCAGACTCATGTGGAAATACTTTGAAATAATCGTGGTTTTTTCCTCGAACAGGAAAAAAACAAACAAACAAAAAACCAAGAAAGAAAATACCACCTCTCTCAAACAAGAGTTTGTTTAAAAGTCGATTATTCGATGTAAATCGGGGCTTTCTCGCGCAATTGTCAGATATAAACAGTTTAAAATTTGAATCTGAATTAAACTCTGAAGAACAAATATATTAGAGAAAAAAACAGTCCATCAATTCAATATCATATCCTATCCTATCCCGTAACTCAAAGGTCGTTGGGGCACCACAGACGATCGGTTAACCAGCCTCTCCATCTTTCTCTGTACTGTTCTCAGCAATCCTCATGGCTTCGTTCAGTGTCAAACCAGTCCATTCTCGAATGTTGTCCTCCCACCTCTTTTTCGGTCTCCCTCTTCTTCTGCCTCCTTCCACCGTGCCTTGCAGGATGGTTTTTGCAAGGCCTGATGCTCTGGCGACGTGGCTATACCATCGGAGTTTCATTTTTTTCACCACTGTGAGCATGTTGTAACCTTTAGACTGTTGGTCACGGGAATGCACGGACGCGTTACATTGTTATCATGTTGTCCAATGGCTTGCGTGATGGTCTGTCGGACTTCGTTGTTGGTGATGTTATTGGGTATAGGAAATGCCCAGAAGTCTTCTGTAGCACCTCATCTCCATGCTTTGTATTCTTCGTTGTAGATCTACTGTGAGGGTCCATGTTTTGCAAGCGCATGAGAAGATGGAGATGACAACAGCAGCCTTACCTTGGAATGTAGACTGATGGTCCTGTCTTTCCAAATGGGCTTCAACCTTGTTAGGGCAACAGTTGTTTGTGCAATCCTGGGGAGGACTTCCTGTCGGGACCCATTGTCTGATACAATGGCTCCTAAATAATTGAAGCTATGCACCGTGTTGAGGGATTGGCCTTGGACTTTGATGTTGATGCCATTTCCAAGAGAAAAAAAAACAAAACATGATCTGCTAAATGTCTATCATTACATTCACAGTCAATAAAAACGCTACATTTGAATCTACATTTTAAAACAATATTACAGAAAGAAAGCATATTACAGTATCACACACAAATCCCTTAATAAGCACTACCTAACAAAATATTAAACAATCAATGGAAAACTATTAATTATTTTAATTAGAAATTAGCAGAAGACGAAGAAGAAGAAGAGGGAGAAGAAGAAGAAGAAGAAGAAGAAGAAGAAGAAGAAGATGAACAAGATGAAGAAGAACAAGATGAACAAGAACAAAAAGAAGAACAAGATGATTGTATATTTAATAGTACTAAACAATAAAATATAGTAAACCGGACTGCCGGCTATTAGTGCACGACACTCTCTGCGTGTCACTGCCACAAACCTGCATAAAATGCCAATCGATCATGTAGTCCTGTTCACCAAAAGCAGAAGACGAATCGTCAGGTGGGGAGAACTAAGTCGTGTCGCCTTGCCCTGCTTAATCCAAGGTCCACACCAAAGGATTGTGCACAGCAGGAGCCACCCACGGCGACTAACTCATCAAAGGGCAGTCTCAAGGGAAACAATCTCTCCAAAGCGTGAGCGGTCGCCTCTCATTCCGCCACATGTTTCTCCGAATATTATTTATTTTCGACTCGAGCAACGTCTCGGGGATTTTCCCCGAGTACTCCGGTTTGCTCCCCTAGGAAAATTTCAAAAAAAAAAAATATTAGGAAGGATGGGTTTGGGCGCGCCACAGGCTACGACTACGCCTTCCCCACCGGAGGCGAACCAGAATTTCCCGATAAAAAGGGGTAAGAAAGTGTCAAAAATCAAAACCAAATGAGGTGGGGTGGGGTGGGGAGTGGGGGGGTGATATGGATGATTCAGGATCGCTGGAGCTTGGGCACTTTGGAGTTTGGCTGCTGTAACACGATGAACAAGATGAACAAGATGAAGAAGAACAAGATAAACAAGAACAAAAAGAAGAACAAGATGATTGTATATTTAATAGTACTAAACAATAAAAGATAGTAAACCGGACTGCCGGCTATTAGTGCATGTCACAGGGCAGCCTGTGATGAAACCGGGTAGAAAGTGTGGGTGGAGAGTTAATGAGTTGGGGTAGTAACTGCGCGCCGTTGTATGTATGGTTATGCGTGGAAAGCGTGATTTTTGAACAGCATAGTTTGGCCAGCTAGTTTTGGGAATGTGTTCACTGTTGGTCAGAACACGTTTTGCAGAGTGATAGAGAAGACGTACGGTCTTAGTTCTCTGGGTATTTTGTTCTGGAAGTAAGGTTGGAACAGTTATTAACGTAAATAATAATTGGTTCTAGGGAAAGCCTAGTTGGAAATGTTACTGTGGTAGTAGCAAGCTCGAGGAAAAGTGAGAGCAAATAACTAGTTTTGTGGGTTTGTGGTAGGTTAGTGTCGAGGTTATTGTCCACTAACGGAAACTACTACGCACTGGATACCTTACTTGGAGTACTGTGTAGGCAAGCAGTCGGAAGTTCGCTAGCTACAGGTACTTTACAATCGAGCCGTTGGGTTCGAAAGTCTTTGTTCGTCGCTCGGAAGTTCGTCGAATTCTTCAGCGCGACGACGACGACGACATCTGGTCGTTGGACCCACATCATCATCACCACCCATTCGTCCACGTCCACGTTTGTGACATCCTCATTGTTCCACCACCCCATCTTTCCCGCGTGATCGTGACGTCTGTTGCGGGACCTAGCCTCGACGTCACAGTGTAGCCGACAGTAGGAGTCAGGCTGAGAGGCGTCGACGGCGGCAGGGTTGCCGCAACTACAGCGTCATCATCATCATCATCGTCGGCGGCGGAGGGAGTGGCGACACCACTGCACCTGGATTTAACAGCGACAGTCCGGTGACAACCACAACGAGGAGGCGGCTACCTTTCGGAGACATCAACGGGGACACCCTACTATCAGGTCGGCTTGTTCTTTGTTGTCCCCCTCTTGACACTTGACCCCCTCTGTGCTCGGACATTTGCAGTGCACGGTCGTTAGTTAGACGTGGTTGATCAGCAACCCTCGTTCATCTGACATTTCCATTTCATTGTTCATTGACCCATTGATTGTTCCATCACCATTTTTCTCGTTTCATGTGTAAATGTTGTATGCGTATGAGTGTGTGGTATGAATGAATAAATAGCTTGAAAGTTGTATATATAATCGTTGTGTTATCATCACTTCACGTCTGCGGGAAACTGTCATTCTGTCTGGGTTGTCTGCGTGTGTAAGGTGTTTGTTTGTGGCGTCTACCCAGGGAGAGTCGTGGCGGTGACATTTGGTGGAGATGCAGGGTATGGTGTGAGTGTGCCCAGACGTGAAGTTGTCTTGTGATTGTCTTGTGGTGTCCGAGTGTGTGAGGCGTGACTCGGTGAGAGTGTGCACCCCAGCGGGTGGTTGGAGGGAGTCAGGTCGCTGTTTAGCGGAGGCTCACAGCCGGCCTGGGTTCGACCACACGTGAGGGAGGGGGCCATTGCACTCTCCAACCGGTTCGCTACCTTGCAGGCCAGTTTCCACTGTTTGAGTGGGAGGAGGTGGGTGATAGGTTAGGAAGATAGCTAGGTAGGTAGGTTAGTATCTAAGGCTAGGCTAAGTAAGGTTAGGGTACGTAGGGATTGTTGACTTGTTGTTGTTGTGTTGTTGTTGCTTTCCTTAAGCAGGATGGCATCGATCGAGGAGGCTGAAGGATTGTCACCGATCGCGGCTCGTACGCGTTTTCGCGTGGGTGTCACGGTGGACGAGCGGGCGATGACGTCAGCGGTGGATTCAGGAGTCACCGATCTACCTTCCGCGACCGAGCAGCGGAGATCGCCGGTTAGGTCATCGCGTCGTGGGTCAGCAGACGACGAGTCGACGACGTTGGAAGCCAGAGACACAGTGAGTGATCCTTTTGTGACGGGATTTGGCGCGACTGGCGGGATGTCAGCAGGCACCGACTTCTACGGAGACCAAGATCGCCTGAGCGACGTAACGAGGCCGAAGAGATTCGAGACCAACCCCTACCGTTCAGTCTACAAGGTCGAGGCGGCACCGACGCCGAGGACAGGACCGTTCGCGGACGAGACGCCGATGGAGCGGATCCTGAGGCTCGCCAAGCGCGAAGGACTGAGGGGTCAGGCAGCGTTAGACTACGCGATAGACCAAGCGGCTAGGGAAGAGGACGCAAACCGGAGAGAGCGGGCGGGCGAGAAAGACGCAGATCGGAGAGAGAGAGAGAGGGAAAGAGAGCATGAACTAGCGATGGCGCAACTTAGGTTGCAGGGCGGCGCCGGGAACCGCAGGAATCATCAACCCGAGTTCGAGACGGTCAAGCTTAGGTTACCTTTCTTCGAGGACAAGGACGACCTAGAGACCTACTTGTGTCAGTTCGAGCGTTTCGCCAAGGCACAAGACTGGAACAAGGACACGTGGGCTATTCGCTTGGGGACCTTGCTGAAGGGGAAGGCGAGGGAAGTTTACGTTGGCTTGAACGAGGACGACTCTGCCGACTACGAGATCCTGAAGGCAGCGTTGTTGGTGCGTTTCAACCTGACGGCCGAGACGTATCGGAAGAAGTTTCGCCAGCTACGAAGGGAGCCACCAGAGACTTTCAAACAGTATCTGCGGAAGTCAGAGTTGTTTCTGGAGCGCTGGATGGGACTAGCGAACAAGAAGGCCACGTACGCGGATTTACTTGATCTAGTGCTGATGGAGCAGATGGTCAACGGTTTGACGCCAGAGCTGGTCACGTTCGTGCGCGAACGCAACCCAGCAACGGTGGAGGAGGCCGCGACGTTAGCGCAGCAGTATGTCGACGCCAGGGCGGGAACAAACCTACGTTTCCCACCACGTCAACCCTTTACACCCAGGGATAAGAGTGAGGGTCGCGAGCCAGCGGGACCGCGACCCAACTCGCCTGACAAGCGGGTGTGCTACAGCTGTGGGCAGAAGGGGCACTTGAAGCGGGATTGTCCGAAACGCAGCGAGCGGAGTGGAGCAGCGTTGCGCATCTTGAAGGAGGCAGGCAAGGAGGGAGATCCTCGGTTCCAGAGCCAAGTGGTAGTGATAGGTGTTCCGCTGACGGCTGTGAGGGACACGGGGGCCGACTTGATTTGCCTGCGGAAGGGAGAGGTTGCCAACCTCGTCTACACAGGACGCACGCGGCGTGTAGGATTCGCCATTCGCCAGCTATCCAAGTCACTGCCAACAGCGTGGGTGCAGTTCGAGTCACCGTTCTACACCGGGAGAGTGGAGGTGGTGGTGGTGCCGGACTTGATCTACCCAGTGGTGATCGGCAACTGGGCGAGGACGGAACGGCAGCCAGACACAGCACTGCCGGTATTCGCCGAGGGGAGTGCTGAGTGTTGCGCGGTGCGGACCAGAGCGCAAGCAGCCAAGGAGCAAGTCGCTACGGAACCGTTGGTAGTCGGACCGAGCAAGAGCGTCGTCGCAACGCCGAAGGAGATTCGTCGACTGCAGTTGGAAGACGGCGAACTTGCAAAGGTGCGACAGCTAGCGGACCGGAAGGCAGGAAAGGAGCAACGAGGCAAAGGGCAAGTGGCATTTGTCTGGAGGCGGGGCCTGTTGTACCGCGAATACACAGGACAGGACAAAGTGGATCGCAGTCAGTTGGTGGTACCAACCAAGCTTCAGTCGGAGGTGCTACGCACGGGACACGACACACCCATGGCTGGACATCTGGGAGCCAAGCGGACCCTAGATCAAGTGTGGACCAAGTACTACTGGCCAGGGATGTGCCGTGACGTGAGGAAGTACTGCACTTCATGCGACGTGTGCCAGCGAACGACGCCAAAGGGGAGAGCCAGGAGGGTACCGTTTCAGAGAGCCGGCAAGAACAAGAAGTTGAAGCGTTACATAGTACGCGGGGCAGAACCACAGACGGCGGTAGCCGTGACGATGGACCAGGCAGGAACAGGGAGAACGACAGATAGCAGCTACCAGGGCACTGTACCACTGATACCGCTACGAGCGAGCGAAGGGCCAGTGGACGTACAGATGGACACGGAGCTGTCTGCACTACATGAGAGAGCACTGCCGCTAACCAACCTGGACGAGTGCGAGATGGTGGCGACCGACGACGACCCCGTTCGTACGCATCGGCATCCGCTACCATTTTCACAGATGGAAGTCGTCAGGGGTGAAGTGGAGTCGATGCTGAAGTTGAAGGTTATCGAGTCGTGTACATCGCCGTACAGAGCACCGATCGTGCGGGTAAGGAAGAAGGGAGAGGTCAACAGGAGGGACGGTTGTCAGAGAGCTTCCAACGATTTGAAGAGAGCGCTGACCAGGGACCCAAGGGTCAAGTTACCAAACTTGGATAGGGAGTTCATCTTGAAGACGGACGCACCTCAACAGTGCCAGACTCACCCGATGGGCTATGCAGTTGCAGGCCTATGTCTTCACGGTTCGACCGATTCCAGGAAGGGACAACATAGAGGCGGATTTCCTCAGCAGATCTGACCCTGTGGAAGATTAAGTTTTGAACTCTCCGTAGTTTCGTCTTGGGAGGGGGGTGTGTCACAGGGCAGCCTGTGATGAAACCGGGTAGAAAGTGTGGGTGGAGAGTTAATGAGTTGGGGTAGTAAACTGTCATTCTGTCTGGGTTGTCTGCGTGTGTAAGGTGTTTGTTTGTGGCGTCTACCCAGGGAGAGTCGTGGCGGTGACAGTGCACGACACTCTCTGCGTGTTCTTGTTCATCTTGTTCTTCTTCATCTTGTTCTGTAATTCTTTCTGGCTCCGCTATTCTTCTGGGGGCATGATGATGACAAGGAAGCAATGATCTCAACGATGGTCACAACTGTCGTGGACCTGATCAAGCGGCGAATGGGTTTTGAGGACTGGCAAGAACGCGCTGAGTTTGAATAGCCGTCGGGCCAGGACGCGATTGAAAATAAATGTACAGAACTATTAACACATACTTACTAGAAAAACAACCTTGCAAACCATGATCCCATTTCACAGAAGAAAACACAAATTCAAAGATAACAAATTCGACACGGTATTTAAAAAGACAAAAAACCCTAACAGAAACACAAAACTCTAAACAAGAAGTTCCATTACACTTTTAAAAAAAAGGGGGTTTGAAGTAAAACGTTAAGATCACTTTCAATTGTTTTAATGTCTTTTTCATCAAAATGTCTTTTTTTATCAAAACGGCGAGCAAAACAGAAGCTCGATTTAAAACGTCAACTGTTTCGATTTAAGACGTTCTCTTGCAGGAAGAGAGTGAATTTCGACACATAGACATGAAAATGAAAAGTACCAAAATTCTGAAACAAGACGTTCGTTTAAAAGTCAATACTATTTCAACGCTTGTTCTTCATTATAGTCCCAACTTTGACGCAAAATGGGTTCCCCTTAGTGTCTGTCTTAATTGGAAGGTTTGTGAGGTTCACGAACCCTTTTTCGAGGTTCTCAGATCCTGAACCTAGGATCCTAAACCTTTTGGACAAAAACAGGTTTAGGCACCCAGGTTCGGGATCTCAAAAAAAGGTTCGTGAACCTTCACGAACCTTCCAATTAAGGCAGGTCATTATGCAAGACAAAATGACAATGCGTCTTTTCCCTTTCTTTACTCCAGCTGACAGTTTTTGCCTTTCTTCATTCGTTTCATCATTGACACATATCGAATTTGTTGATAATCAACCTCTTGAATTTTTCATATAGAAATTTTATTATTTGTCTTTTGGGGGTAATAAACAATTTTGTGTATTTCCAGACTTATCTTGTGCCTTGTCTCAAGAAAACAGACCCGAATATCATCATTTTTGCTTTGCGGATACTTTATATACTGATTAAAGCATTTAAAACAATCAGGGTTGCTGAGGACAGGGAAAGATGGCGTACGATGGTTAAACGATCATCTGTGGTGCCCTTACGACCTCCGAGTTACGGGATAGGATAGGACAGGATAGGATTAAAGCATGTTATTTCATTCGAATGCGTACTTTTCCAAATTTTAAGATCTTTGAGCTTCACCATTTGCTGTATCTAAAACTTTGCTGACCCAATTTCGATTACTCTTTTTCTTGCAGAGTTCAGATAGTGGCCTATCACCCCACGTTTTCCTTTTGCCTCGTTAGGATCACGCGGAGTCACAACACCTCTAAGAAAATTAACAATTATGAAAATGTTTAGTTTTGCGGTTAAAGGTGTGAGGGTTTAGAAATACATTTGAATGGCTTGCCATCTTGGTCTTCGTTGCGGTCAAACTTTGGATGTAAAACGGGTTCTCATCATGCATGACACAATGACAAGACGTCTTCTTCCTTTTCTTTCTTTCTCCAGCTGACAGTTACTGTCTTTCTTCCTTCGTTCGTTTCATCGTCGACACTTACCGAGTTCCCTTGAATTTTTCGTACATAAATGTTATTATTTATACTTTTTTGTAATGTGTAATGAGGGTGTAATAAACTATTTTTTTCTTCAGTCGAAAAACATTGTTCCTTACTCTCTAAATATATTTATCTTCCTTTTGTTATCAGAAACTTATTTTATACCTCCATACAGACTCTCATTAGTCCACGTTATTTCCACTTCCGATAAATTTGGCTAGTTTGTTGCGCAGGCAACCCGACGTCGCATTAAGCGCTAGTTCTTATCTACATTGATTTCCCAGTTTTCTTATTTCGAGTTGTTGTTGTTGTTATTATTATTATTATTATTATTATTATTATTATTATTATTATTATTATTATTATTATTAGAGGGGCCGGGTAGCTCAGTTGGTAAGAGCGTCTTGCTAGTAACCGAAAGGTCGCTGGTTCGAATCCCGGATTGGTCAACGTGTGATCATATTATTTTCCCCTTTACCAACAACTGGCCCGCTGGTGTCAGTATAAATCGGTCCAGTAGTCACCTATTATATGCGAAAGTGTCGTGTGACTATAATCTACAAACAACTTCATTATTATTATTATTATTATTATTATTACTATTATTATTATTATTATTATTATTATTATTATTATTATTATTATTATTATTATTTATTATTATTATTATTTCTTCTTATGTGGCAATTTTCACTGTCCATTTTAGCAGTATCATTGCTCTGGTGGTTCAGTGTTGATTCATGTCCCTACCCCTTGTTCGACGTTCCCTGTGATGGTTGTCCCCGTCTGCCATATCGCCAATGGTGGTTGTAGACGTTAAACCTCAATGTTCGTTCGTTCGTTCTTCTTCGTCTTCAGATTTTATGTCTACTCTCTCTAACGCATCATGTTTTCCTTTTCATCTTAACTGCCTCAGCAGCCGTTCTCGTCTTCTCTTTCTTCCTCATCATATATGTGGTCCATATCTGGCTCTTTGCAGCCCGCTGGACCCAATAAACAATGACTAACTCATTTATTATTATTATCTATTTTGTTCCCTTTCAATGGCGCCTTCATCGCGTCGGCGTCATTTCTTCGTCGTTTCGGCTTCCTCGACTCCTCACAGTCAGCATCCCCTCTTTCTCTATCTATCATCTCTCTCTCTCTTTCTCCCATTCTTACATACACAACATACACACGTACGCACACACACACCCACGCACACATTTCAAGTTAATCTTATTATTTCTTCTTCTTCCTCCTTTTATTCTTCTTCTTCTTCTCCTCCTCTTTCTTCTTCTTCTTCTCTCTCATTTCCACATACACAACACACACCAACACACACACATACACACACGCACACACACCCATGCTCGCACGCACACTTACTTTATTGAAACTATCACGGCTAAATGTTTCTCCCTCCTACTTCTCGATCGCCTCTCTCTTCTTCTTCTTCTTCTTCTCCTCTTCCTTCTCGTTCCACCTTATCTTCTTCTGTCTCCATTCGTTGTGCTGTGCAGGGCCGTGTGCTGTTTTGCTGCTTTGTATGATGTTAACCTCCTCCTGCATGTTGTTTTGTTGTTGTTGAAAAGATTGGCCTTTTTTTTCGGAATGGTTTGGTAAAGAAGACACAGCGATTGACCCAGTCTTTCATGGGTGATTGATGCGAACGATACAATTACGGTGAAAGCCACGGCGATGAAATTGTGCAACCAGCTAATATGAAAGGACGACAAAGAAAAAGTTGGAAGGGTGGAAGGAAGAAAAAAAAAGAAGAAAAGAAAGTAGGTATGAAGGATGGGAGAAAGTGAGTAAAGAGAAAGAAAGAAAGAAAGAAAGAACGAAAGAAAGAAAGAAGGAAAGAAAGAAAGAAAGAAAGAAAGGAAGGAAGGAAAAAATAAAATAGTTATGACAATTGGAAAATACTAGGAAAACAGCTGAAAATGCGAACAAATCCATCAAGATAGAAACAAGATAGCAAGCCTATTAAATGTATTTCCAGAAGGACGGGTTGATAATAAGATGGAAATGAAAAAAAAACACACAAAAAAAACAAAGACGAACGACAACAATAAGTTAGAAAATGGAAGGAATATAATAACGAAGAGAGAACAAAAGATGAGCGAAGAAGAAAAAGAGAAAGCAAGGATAAAAGAAATAAATGACGAAAAGACGAAGGAATACAGAAAGTAAAAGAAAGGAAAGAAAGAAAGAAAGAAAGAAAGAAAGAAAGAAAGAAAGAAAGAAAGAAAGAAAGAAAGAAAAAGATAAGGACCCTTACGTATTGTATGGATGAATATGCACTCATGATTGTATATAAAATATAAAATATCCTTTCAAGTATTTCGGGGGTGAACAACCCACATATGTTTTCGATTTAAAGCGCATCCTTTCACATCAAAGAGACAAGTAAATGTTTTCACCTTGCAATTCTTTGGGGGCATGTTTCCTATTTCCGCTCCTATCTTGTTACATTTTAGTCTAAATTCGGACCATCCCACTCTTTCAGATAGACAAGGAAAATGCAAGACAATCACATAGACAGATAGACACAGAAAGAGAGACAAACACACACATATATTATGATCTTGATTATGGATATCTTATCACCTCAAAGAAACACTTAAATCTTCTCACCCTTAAAATTAGTGCTGGATTTAGTTGTATATTTTATTTTAATTTATGACCTTATAATGTCTTTGCAACATTTCCAAACAAAACTCGGATACTCCCGCCCATTTAAACAACACACACACACCACTCTCTCTCTCTCTTCTCTCTCTCTCTCTCTCTCTCTCTCTCTCTCTTCTCTCTCACGCACACACACATAACCATACTCTTCCCGTCTCCTTCCTTCCATCTCTGTACATTCCGCCCTTCTCTTTCATTTCCGAACAGCCAAAACGTATTTCCGATCAGTCTTAGTATTTCACGGCTCAGCACCCATCATTTCCGCCCGCCATCTTTAACAACTAATTACCAATGACCTCCAAACTCCAAGCTTGTGCCCTGTGCCACTTTACTTACATACAGACCCACACAGCGCGGCAGAACTTTTTTGATCTCAGCCGACGAAGATGGGGTCTAGGTGTGAGCCAGTCAAGCTTCGTAATCTCGTTCTCTTTCTCTGCCACGAGGACAATAGAGAATGAGAGGTTGATCACACGACAGCCGAAGACTAAACCTTCAAAAATAATATGTACTCTTTTCAAAACAGATTTCCACAAAGGTCTACTGAGACTGTCCTAAGGATTCAGCTATGCTGTACGATACCGACCATCTTTCAGACGGGATAAAAGTGGTTGGGAGGACAGTAGATTAGATACCGCTACAGGAAGGTGGACCTCCGCCCTACCTGCGTATCATGCGAATGCTAAACGTAGCCTGTCATCTGCACCTTTTGCCATAATTTGCTGACTAACTTTAAGGTCGCTTAAATTACAGGTTAAAAGAGCTAACAACTTTCTATCTATTTTTTAAATCCCTCCTCTAGCTTGTCAGATCGTTGTGGGGGAATGAGGGATACCGACACGGAACGTTTTCTCCACTTAGTTTTGACTGTGGCTGTTGTCAAGAGGCGATGTGACATGTCCAGCGCCGTCCATGTTTTCACGTTATCCGTCCAGTTCTTCCTTTGCCTAAAAACCTTAACGCCATTAAAAAAAAAAAAAGATAAGGAAAATGTAAGTTTCATTGCGGAATCAAAACTGGATTTTTTGAAGACTGATTGTCGTATTAATAATAATTCCCCGAACAACAGCAAAACAAACCGGACAATTCAATTTCACTACAGAAACAGGGATACACATACAAAAGCCGCGAGGTTTAACATAGTCCTTTCGATTTCGAACTAAACTGACCTGGAATAATTTATCTCGAGATTCTACACCATATGCCTTCCATAAAACAAAAATAAAATCTGCTTTTTACCTATAAATCAAGTAAAGTAACAGTTAACTTACACATCACCCTCTACTAAAACTTGCTACTTTTACCTATAAAATCACTGGTCAGGGGCGGATCAGTTAGTTTTTTTTTGGGGGGGGGGTTTCCAAAATTCTATTAAAGGGACTTACTCGGTAAATGTTAATGATGGTCAAGAAACGCTTCAGATCAAGCATCAACATTGGCAGGACACGCACTTTTCGAGCAGACATCGGAAGTGACCACAATCTTGTGATGATGTCTTTCCGACTTCACTTGAAGAGAGTAAACACAGCAAAGTGCACTAGACTAAAGTTCGACCTGGACAAACTGCAAGACCCGGAGGTGACAGAAATATTTTAGGCCACAATTGGAGGGAAATTTGCACCACTGCTCATTTTAAGAGCTGGTGAAGTAGATGTTAACACCATGACCACCACCTTCAACTTAGCTGTGACAGATGCCTCCATGGAAATCCTTGGAAAGCACCGGTCAAAGAAGAAGCTGTGGATCACACCTGAACTTTTGGACCTGTGTGATAAACGAAGAGATGAAAAAGAAAAGGAACACCTGACAGGGAGCTGATGCCTACCGAAAAATCAACAATGACATCCGAAAAGGCATCCGCACAGCAAAGGAGAACTGGATAGAAGCTCAATGCCAGGAAATAGATAACAGTCTGAACAAAAACAACAGCAAGAAGGCCTACCAGACTGTGAAGCCGCTGACAAGTGTTAAACAGCCCAAGGTCTCCACGATCCAAAGCAAGTGGCTTATGCCTTACAGAAGAACAACAAGTCTTGGACAGATGGACAGAGTACTGCTCTGACCTTTACAACCACAAACCAAACGGAGACCCATCAGTTCTAGCATGTCCAGAGAACAGAGAAGAAGAAGAAATCCTCCCAATTCTCCGAGAAGAAGTTGAGGCAGCAGTGCAATCGCTGAAGAAGGGGAAGTCAGCGGGAGTGGACAACATACCCGCGGAACTGCTACAAGCAGGAGGAGAAGCGATGATCGACGCACTCACCATTATGTGTAACAAGATGTGGCAGAGTGGGGAGTGGCCTTCACCATGGACATCACTTGTCATCACTCTTTCCAAAAAAGGTAACCTTCAGGAATGTGAAAATTACCGCACCATCAGCCTCATCAGCCATCCCAGCAAGGTCCTCCTGAAATATAAATACTCAACAGGTTGAAACCCCAAGCTGAAAAAATCATAGCGAAAAGCAAGCAGGATTTAGGGCAGCGCGAAGTACCACTGAACAGATTTTCAACCTCAGAATAATCTGCGAGAAATACCTACAGCACCAACATCTATATCATGTGTTCGTAGACATCAAAAAGGCGTTTGACCGAGTCTGGCATGCAGCTCTGTGGGCAACCATGAGAGTGTACAACATCAGCCCTAAAATTGTTGAAGTCATCAAAAGCCTGTATGACAAGGCTACCAGTGCAGTCCTCCACAACAGCACCATCGGAAACTGGTTCAGAACAACAATCGGTGTGCGTCAGGGATGCCTACTCTCTCCAACACTCTTCAACATCTTCCTAGAGCACATCATGTGAGATGCCCTTGCAGACCACGAAGGCACAGTCAGCATAGGGGGAAGAGCAATCTCCAAACTTCGTTTTGCGGATGACATTGATGGATTGGCTGGAGAAGAAAAAGAACTTGAATAGCTGGTACAGAGGCTTGACACCACTTCCAGAGCTTATGGAATGGAAATAAGTGCAGAGAAGACCAAAATGATTACCAACAACACCCATGGCACCAACACGGACATCAAAGTCCAAGGCCAATCCCTCAACACAGTGCATAGCTTCAAATATTTAGGAGCCATTGTATCAGACAATGGGTCCCGACAGGAAGTACTCTCCAGGATCGCACGAACAACTGCTATCCTGGCGAGGTTGAAGACAATTTGGAAAGACAGGGCCATCAGTCTACATTCCAAGATAAGCCTGCTGCGCTCCCTTGTCATCTCCATCTTCCTATATGTTTGCGAAACATGGACCCTCACAGCAGATCTCCAACGAAGAATACAAAGCATGGAGATGAGGTGCTTCAGAAGACTTCTGGGCATTTCCTATACCCAGCACATCCCCAACGACGAAGTCCGACAGACCATCACACAAGCCATTGGACAACACGATGACGTGCTCACAATGGTGAAAAAACGGAAACTCCGATGGTATGGCCATGTCACCAGATCATCAGGTCTTGCAAAGACCATCCTGCAAGGCACAGTGCAAGGAGGTAGAAGAAGAGGGAGACCGAAAAAGAGGTGGGATGACAACATTCGAGACTGGACTGGTTTGACACTGAGCGAAACAATCAGGGTTGCTGAGGACAGGGAAAGATCGAGTACGTTGGTTAAACGATCATCTGTGGTGCCCCTTCGACCTCCGAGTTATGGGATAGGATACGATAGGATAGGATATGTTATTTACTTTTAAGATTAAATTTTCAAAATAATAATTACCTCCTTTGCTCCCAAAATATGTACTGAGCTTTGCCACACCTTTCGAATCGGAGGGCTTCAACGACGGCGTTCGCGGCAGTTTGAAGCGCTGGGTTGCCCACACTATGACTTTTTCAGCATGCGAGGTACTTTTAAAATGACCAATAAAATGAAAAGCCAAAATGATCTACCTACCACCAAAATGCAAAACATATATATAGTCATATAATAGGCTGACGTCAATTTTTTTTTAATGCTAGCGATCTGAGTCACACTGCCTTCACGATGGACCGATCGATCGCGATCGACGTATTGGGCACTCCTGTCGTAATCCATTATATTATCCATTAGGAATATCGTTTCCTTTCTTTTCATTTCTTCCGCTCGTGGCGCCCCCCCCCCCCCCCCTCCCTCCTAAAAAATAAAACTAAAAACTAAATAAAAATAAATAAAATAAATAAATAAATAAATAAATAAATAGAATGTCGACGAAGACGGGAAATATCAGCTTTGCTCTTTGTGGAGCACGAAAGACGGTGTTTGTCTGGAGATTGTTTAGAATGATTGCAATGATTGAAGTTTTTTAGGGAGAAGATTGCGAGGGCTTGCATATTGTGGGAAAAGTCAAATACTCGTACCCAAAAAAATAAAATATATATTATATATATATATATATATATATATATATATATATATATATAATATATAATATTTATTTTTGTTTTTATAATTATATATATATATATATATTAAAGTGATTATTTTTTCTCTCTCTCTTTCTCTCTCTCCTTCTTCTTCTTCTTTTATTCCTTTTTTTTGGGGGGGGGGGCTGGGGGGGGGTTCCGGAAACCCCGGAAACCCCCCCCTCGTCCGCCCCTGATTGCACTACTTCACGGAACGACAGGCCAGGTGGTTAAGAGCCAGTCTGTGGAGTTCGCCCCTCGGTTATTTGACGTGTTTTTCACAATTTTTACATTAATCAATAGTCTCTAATTACTGTCGAACTTTCTAAAACACACGTGTATGAACTTGTTTCATACACAATAACTCAACAAATAACTACTACACGAAACGTAAACCAACCAGCTAGCCAACAAACACAACCAAAAGAACCACCAACAAATTCAAACCATTACATCAGCTTACCTGTACAAGGAACGTCGAAATTAACATCACGGTCTTCCCCGTGAAGGTAACAGCTGAACTTCTGTTGCCAAAACTCTTTGAACCACGGGTTTCTTTTGTTGTTGTCGTGCAGAAGGGAAGCGTAGTATTCCTCGAACCATGGGAGAGGGGGAGAGTAGAGTTTGATAGATATGCCGCCTGCTGCCGATCTCTCCTGCCCCTCAATCACGTCCAGTCTGTTCCCCCATCCGTCACTGAAAACACACAGAGCAGCGTACTATATTGACAGGCGTATTAAGTGGTGACCACATTGGTTTGCGTTTTACGCTTTATGCATTGGGTTATGAGGTTTTTAACTGACCGGAATTTGGACGGGTGATAACACCTTATAAGTTTAGAGGCCACATTAGCTTACGTTTTACGGCTTATTTTTTGTTATTGTATCAATTTTTATTCATCAGATTAACATAAATTGTACTGATAACTTACGGCTTATACATTGGGTCGGAGGTATAGTGGTACTACAACATAATATTTTCCTATGACGATGTAATGTATCCTTTTCACGATTTGCCTATAATATGAAACAACTTTACTGAGATCGACACGAAACAATTGAATTCAACTGTGTTAGCTCGCCAAGTCGTGGTTAGCAGAAACATGCGTTGTGTGTAATCATACAACCCCTATGCTGACTGTGCCTTCGTGAACTGTAAGGGCATCTGACATTTTCACAAGAGGCTATTTAGACCCTGCACTAAGGCTTCTCGCCTTAACTAGTTCAGCCTGCATGGCCTGGGTAACGTAAAGTCGCTGCCTAGCAGACAACACAAGTCAGTTGTGTGCTAAGCATGTGTAATAATAATAATAATAATAATAATAATAATAATAATAATAATAATAATAATAATAATAATAATAATAATACAGGATGCTATATACGCGCCTTTCCCCAAATCAATCAGGCTCAAAGCGCGGCGGTCTATACCAACATACACGCTCACCTGTCTCATCCACCCTCACACACACACCAAATACACATCAATCACTCAAACAGGTGGTGTTAAGGCAGGGAGATCGCTATTGGAAGACGGAAAGAAAATCGAATTTTATTTTTTGAAATTTTGTTATTGACTGCGTCCTGTACCGCTCAGGTAGGCAGTCACCTCATCCCGCTGACGTATAGCCACCCACCCCCCCACCCCCACCCCCCACTCCCGATGGACGGCGCTCAGATCTCACGAGATTTTCGCGAGCTTTGGCTGACCGCAAGGCTAGGTAGTCATTCTTTTTCTAATGCTCACCCGAGACGGACACGTGGAAAAATCTCTCTCAGAAAGATTAAAGCAGATGACGGGTGAAATCATTCATCGCAGTATAGCCACATCCTGACATTGTCAAACAGGTAAATGATCAAGCTTTTGTTTCATCGTGAATTATTGATATTATTGTTGGATTATGTTTGTGAAGTCTTGCCATGTTTTATCATTGTGAATGTTTGTAAAACTTAGCGTGAACACGTGGCGGACACGCGACCGGTTTCGGCACCACGAGGTAGCCTCTACTGTCCAACTGCTGTTTCTCCTATGTGTATTATTGCAGGCCAGTGGCTGTACCGGAGAATGTGTATATTGTTAATTACTTCTCCATGTGTTTAGTTTAGCCATAATATGTATATGTATAGGAATTATGTAGGAGATCCCAGTGGACCACGGACATAGAAGATTGTTCGTCCCTTGTTTGTATAAGTGGATGCGATCTCAACTGAGGGCTGTTTCTGCCATCAGTGAGACGCTCTGCACAACCTTTGTATACAAGGCGTTGCAGAAACTCGTCTTATGTTTTGCAGACGAGCAGGCTAGTTGGTCCGAGGCAGGGATAGGCCACTAAGAGTCATCACTGACATTCGGCCTGCAGTGGAGCATCTAGCACTGAGCTCCGATAGCCCAATAGTCAACAACCAAGGAGGAGACACCATCACCACACCTCAACCCATCAGCTAAGTGCAAGAAGAATTGCACTAACACTGATCTACAAGAACAAATAGCCCAATGATGAGACAGTAGCAAATATCAAGAACAGTAGCAGCATAGACCCATCATGGAGCGAACTAGTCGACGTGAATTTGGACATGTAAGTTAATAGAGTGTTAAGAGAATTATGTATAGAGTAGAGGAAATAAATGTGTGATATTTACTGTTAACAAGTGGCTGGACTACCTATGTTTCATAGCCCTGTGAGAGCTAGTGTGCCAGTGAATCTTTTACCATTTTCTCCCTATCTCTATAACCCTATCCGCACACAGACCGAGCTAAACTTATAAATGTATTAAGATTAGTCATAGGGTGATTACACTAGCCGATCCCCGAATACGATAGACGAGTGGGTAATAGCATTCCATTGTGCAGAGCTCAGCAACAATAGACCCACCGTCACAGACATGATACGCTCCAGGAAGACGTTAAAGAGTGTTGGAGAGAGTAGGCGTCCTTGACGCACGCCGATTGTTGTTCTGAACCAGTTCCCGATGGCACTGTTATGTCCAGGCTTTTTGGGACTGAAGAAATAGTAACGGAGATGGAGGTGAGGAAGAAGAGAGGATGAGGAGGGGAGTGGTTGGGGAGGATGGGAGTGGTTGAGGGAGCGAGAAGTTGGGGGAGGGAGGAATGGGCCAGGGGCGTGCGGGACCAAACCCATCCAATCTACTGTCCACTTCTATTGCTTAAAAACCTCCTCGCCAAAATGGCACGGTAGGGACACAGTTTCTGAACTGAAAACAGAAAATGCAGACATTCTAAGTTTCTGACGAAATAGCTGCGCATTCGCCAAGTTGTGCTTCCTCTAGGACCAAGCGAATGGAGTGTGACGTAGGCTAGGTTTTTGAAGATGGGGATGATGATGATGATGATGATGATGATGATGATGATGATGATGATGATGATGATTGTTACATGGTTGTTTTTTTATCAATGGCCGACTCAGCCCCCCCCCCCCCCTCCTCCCCTCCATGCTTCAATCTTGATAAGTGGAACTCAGATTCGTTATCCACGCAACCTGTTCACTCAGCAACAAGGCGGGAGTCGTCGAAAGAAGTTTTCCAACTTTATTCAGCATACATCAACAACTGCATACAAGATCGCCTTCCGAAAATCACTTCAAAGATCATCAAAAATCATCATAAATCTCTCTCAATCACTTTTTGACTCCTCAAGCAGACACAGTGCATCACTTATATAGCCTCTCTACAATCGAGAAAAAGTTCGAACATTCCAGCATGACGCAATAACACCCAATCAAAATAAAACTCGTCACCGGAACTATGCACTGTCTTACGTCATATAACCTTATTTAGGATAGAAGAATCTCTTAGCTATTATTACATTTATCTAAACCCTTCGGTCGATAGTAAACAAGTAATTCCAGAAAATTATCAACAATATCGACCGACGAAAATTATAAACATTATACAAAGCTTCTTCTAGCAACAACGCAAAATCAAAATCAAAGTTAAATAAACTCTGTTATTGCATGCTTTGCAAAATACGATGACCGATCTCTCGTGCGCGTCTCAAACGTAACAATGATGATGATGATGATGCGTATCATCATCACCATCATCACCATCGTCGTCATTAGTGCCATCGTCATAATTACCACTACCACCACAACCACCACCACCACGATCTCAATGATGATGATTGTGTTGTTAAAATATCCCAAGTCGAAGGCTTTGTTTACTTTTGACGAAAACGGGGTTACCCTAAAATTCGCATTGTTTATCAGATTCTATTATTAATGATAAAGTTGGCTTACCTAACCTTCTAAAGTTTGAAATTTTAATTTCGGTTATCACAGGGAGTGATTTCCCCTGATTAACTGTATATCGAATACCATAGCCGCGTGACCTTTGACCCTATTTCTGAGTAAACAACGAAGCAGCAGAGTGTGCCTTTGGTATCTGGGGTAAGATAGGGTCTGTTTTGTCATCCTAAAACGAAACACCTTAAAAGCAATTTTTTTTGGAAAACGGATTCTGTCTCTTACCAGTTTTGGTACTTAAAATTTTAAAATCCAGAATGTTGGCTGGCTTATCAAGCGCTCTTGAATTATGGAATTTATTCATTTAAAAAAAATAAATATACTTTTGAAAGTTATGTTTTTGCTGTAAGCTTTTTTTTTCAGTGAGGCAACACTCATTGTGAATGTTTAAAGGACTCGTCGAGGGGACGTTGTCAAAATGGGCCCCTTTAAGCTTGTTTTTTGTTTTTTGTTTTTTTGGTCGTCGCGTTCTCTCTACCTTTTCCTCCGATATCGCAATGGGATGTTCTCGCTTGTACCTTTACTCTTTTCTAACTCCTCTTCTTCTTCACTGGGCTCTTCCAACTCCTTTTGTTTCGTCTAATCTATAACAATAGCGTGCCAAAGCTACAGCAGTAGGCTTACAGCAGAACGTTGGCGATATTACGTGATGACCCTTCGACTTGGAATTTTGTCTCGAAAACACCCAATGAGTTCTTAGAGAACGACTCCCTTGAATGCCATTTCTTTCTTTCTCGGGCCTGTCGGCCTGTCGGTCGGTCTGTCCGGCTGTCGTCTGTATCCTCTATCTTTGTGCCTTTATGGTCTGTAAGCATGCATGGTGTAGAGTGACGTGGAGTGGAGTGTGATGTACTGTGGTGTTGGAGAGGTGTGGTGTGGTGTGCAGTGGGTTGTGGTGCCTGGAGTGGCACAGTGTGCTTTGCTGGGTGTGGAGTTTGGGTATGAAGGTGTGGGGATGTGTATATCTGTTTAGGTATCAGTGCGAGTGAGTATGTGTGTCTGCACTGTGCAAATGAAGTGCGTGTAAATGCGCCTGTAAGTGTGTGCACAAGGAGAGAGAGAGAGAGAGAGAGAGAGAGAGAGAGAGAGAGAGAGAGAGAGAGAGATGAATGGTGTTGTATAGTGGAGGGTCGGAAGAAAGGGGATGGTTCTTACATGTAATTGGAAGGAATCAATGTCCTGCAACGATTGTATCCTATCCAGCGATTCTCCAAACACGCGCTTTCGAGGTCATTGGTGGCCTCCGTTTCCCGGTGCAATGGTCCATTTTCACATCAGCTTTGTTTTCAGACGACGCGATGATTATGATTATGAGGATAATGATGATGATGATGATGATGATGATGATGATGATGATGATGATGATGATGATGATGATGATGGATTTTCTTGCCTTTTTTGTTTTTGTTTCTTTCCTTCTTCTTTTTATTCTTTTTGATTTCTTGTATGTTTCTTCCTATTTTTTCTAAGCATAAACGACGCATGGAAAAACAAGAATTACAGACAATGCCAATCCGATCAGAAAACAAAACAAAAAATGTGCATGTGTGTTTGTGTGTGCGTGCCTGTGTGTGTGTGCGTGCCTGTGTGTGTGTGTGCCTGTGTGTGTGAGTCGGGAGAATGGGGGAAAAAGGGAAGCGGCCTAACGATAAAATTCCAACTTTGCAATGAGACTTGGACCGGGTTGTCTGCGAAAGAGCTAGACATTAATATTTTGGAAATATCCTCCCAGGAAAGCCATTTTTTGTTCAAGGAAATAGGGAGTTGGGATCAGGAAGAGTGAATCAGCAAAGAGAACACAAAACGTGGGGCGAAAACTAGCCACTGGAGAATCAAGCTTAAAAGTAATCCACCTGATCGATAGAATTTTTTTTTCATTGTTGTTGTTGTTGTTGTTGTTGTTGTTGTTTGCTTGACTTTCTGTCAGCTGTACTTGCGCAGTTATTTTCCGTCGGTTCCCTTATGCTTTTTCCATGACAAATAAACGGAAAATATTAATTCAGAAGACCGTTACAACGTAACTTTTTTCAATAAAACGGACTGCTGCGACAGTGACCAATCTTAATTCACAATTGTTTCTGCCATTTATTAATAATCACACCTGGTGTGCGATGGATGGGTACTTGTGGATAGGTATCAAGATCGGAGAGGGGGGATTTTCTTCAGGTTTATCAGTTTATCAGAAAAGAAGGTGACAAACAAAACAAAATGAAACAAAATAAAATGGGATGAAAAACAAGAATGGGAAAGACATATAAAATAGCTGATGTATGAGAAGTTGCATGTAATTTTGTACAATTAATAAACACAATTACTTAAATGAAAGTTGTTTGAAATAATATTTTTGACGAGACAAAATTTCCATGAAACATTTTCTGCTACATTCACCTGACAAAAAACAGTGTAAAATACATGTTAAAAACTACGTCACGTTGCAGAATTTCATTTAGATCATCACGCAAAATGAATCATATTAATTTGGTTTTTCATCTCTTTTTTTTGGTTGATCTTCAGGATGCATTCTCGTCTTCATTTTTATATTTTACCTCCTTCTCTTCTTCTTCGTCTTCTTCTTCAGTTGGTCCTCGAAAATATTTCATCTTCTTTTTCTGCATCTGCATCTCCTTTTTCGTGTTTTTGTTGTCATGATCTTGTTTTGTTTTTTATTTTTCTTGTTCTTCTTTTTATTTTTTTTCCCTCTTCTTTTACCTTTTGAGTCTGTGGGTTTTATAAAATGTCAAACATCGCGAAATTTTTTTGGGATTGAAATATTTTCCTGATTGACACGTGCTTTGAAATCTTTTACATCTCAGAGGACATGGAATCGGTTTTTTCAGCTCCTGAAAGAAAGAAGACTGACTGGTAATATTGATTTATAAAGAATGTATTTATTTTATTTTATTTTATTTATTTAAAAGACGGCTGGTCCACTGATGATAGTGTTTTTAAATTGTTTTATATTCTTTTATTTTAGATTAGTTTACAAAAGTAAAACAGAACTCCGCTGCAAATAAACTAGCAATTACACTAGTAAAATAAATGAAGTTTTGAGATTATAGAAAATATACGGACATATTAAACATAACACACAAACAAATTGCATCAACGCAAAGCAGCGGCAATAGTTAGTCGTTATAATCCAAGTTGCATTTTGTTTATTCACTTCCTTTGTTTATTGATCTCTTCTCGTTCCTACAAGATAGGCGAAACTTCCGGCTACCGCCATACCAAATTCAAAGAGAAAAACTCGACGTTGAAACATCTGCCAATAACGATACGCAAACCGAAATTAATGACAAATGACAAATAAAACAGATGGAAATCGTAATTATTGTTATTATCTAAGTTGGGTTTTTTTCTTCCTCCGTTTCAAGTATTTTATTATATAACACGTCACAAACCACACTACAAAAAATACATTAAAACAATTAATGATGGAAAAAATGGTATATAATATGTATTAGTCTTTGATGGAAATTTGTGGTTGCTGTTGTCATTTTCACTGTTAAAACATAATCCTCTGTCTTCATCTAACACCACCCATCCTTCTTATAGAACAATACATCACTCCCCAAACATAGCCAACAACAGAATATGAGCAGAGAGCAAAGGTCGCACTACAACAAACATGAAACAATACGGCAGAACAGAACCCAATACAGACAAAGCACACTAAAGAGAAGCGCGCAGAGGGCAATGCCAGTCATTCTAAACCGTTAAAATAATAATAATAATAATAATAATAATAATAATAATAATAATAATAATAATAATAATAATAATAATAATAACAATAACACATGATGCTATCACGCGCTTTTTCTTCAGTCGAACACAAAGCGCGGCGATCGGAAGAGATGAATTCATAATTGTTGAGCCAAATCAGAACCAAATCTGAAGAGATAGCTATTACAGAAGGCGGAATAAAAATCAATAATAATTTTTTTTAATGAGATTGACTGCATCCACTACCATTATCGAAGGGAGTGAGGAAACCTGAGTACCCGGAAAAAGAACAATCGGTGTCCTCAAAAGTCTCGTACCTAAGTCACGCAAGTTCGTCCCATGCAGATAATATAATATATAATAGATAACCAAAGGGAGACGCGTCACAGGCATAGGCGCTCGCGTGTCCTGATACCAGCGCCTGTGGTCCCATGCTAGGTTCGAACCCGCGAACTTCGGCACAGGAAACCAGCTTACTATCAAATGTGATTGCTATCAGGCGACCCCGTCTTATCCACCTTGACCACGCAGCTATTTGCAATAAGAAGTAATAAACACGGTGAGTTTGGAAAGAATAGAATAGAAAGGATTAAGTAGAATAGAATAGAATAGAACAGAATAGAATAGAATAGAACAGACAACAATCACAACAACAAAAACTCCGCCAGAAGCGCACAAAGCTGTTATGTTGTCATTCGAGCACGTTTTTATCCCTCTTGGCTTTTGGCTATTTCGAAAAGGAGTAGTAAACATGAGTAATAATAGGACAGAGGGGCGGGGGGGAGGAGGAGGGAAGGATGGGGAGGTGAAGGAGGGAGGGGGGATGTTTAAAGATAAAGCCCGTGATATTTTTTTCATTACGCACACGCACACAAACACACACACCTACACACACACACAAACACACATACAGTTTAGCAGACATGTCAACTAGAGGGTAATCGATGTAGACTTAGAAGAAGAGTGAGAAAGAGACAGAAAAAAAGCGATAAAAGTCAGTAAATGATCGATGCAATAAAACTAGATAACAAGCACAAGATCCTGAGAAACTGGCAAGATGCTGTTTAAAATATAAAAAAGTATCGGAGGGGGTGGAGGGAGAAGTGGAGAGGGAGGGGGCGAGAGGAGGAGGGAGGGAGAGACGGAGAGAAGGAGCATCATTAATAATCCTGAGTATCTGGCTTTTCGCTTGAACTTAACGAGAGCAGGACATAATGCTCTTGTTCCAAGTGTGGGTAATTCGATTCAATCAATTCATGTACAATCTGCTAAAAAAAAAGTGACTTTGGATTAATGAAACAAACAAATTATAAACTACATTTTTTAAAATTAAAAATCAACAAAAAATTCAAGAACTTATACGACTGAACAAAGCAACTTAACGAACGTTGAAACAACATTATCTTAATATTAAAAAAAATACACCGCCTAAAATAATTTTAACACTTTTTCTATCTGAGAACACGATATGATAGATGCGTGTATTGACGACTGCGAAACGGTGACGTACTATAATAAAAAATCAGTCGAGGATTCCCGGTGAACAGGTTCTTTGATGCTGACGCTTTTAAAGCCCCCAGCACCTCGCTCAACGATCAGTTAATTTGTTATTCATTGCTTACAGGGTCCAGCGGACTGCAAAGAGCCGAATCAGGATCACAAAATCAAGACCACAGCTTGGCTGAAAGAGGACTTACCCCTGATCTGCATAAAAGATCTGCCGAAACAACCCTAGTGGTAACACTGAAGGCACTCCATCAGCCGGTCACTTTACAATAAAGGCATCCAACGCAGGAGACGCTGAGGCTATACTCTAATTTATCGAATACCCGTTTGCAAAAACAAAATAGAATACAAACATCATTATAAAATATCAACAAAACACATACATATAAAATGCCTACCTTGCCAAATAATAATATCATAGGAAGCCCCCGTGACCATTTAGCAGAACGTGTCCAATATTTCCAAGCTGACACAACAGACCTCACACAAAAATGAAAAGTTTCTTTCCGGGAAGAGTTTTCAAGAAAAAAGATAGGTGACTGGTCTAGCGAAGAAGATAGTATAGTAGATGGATATAACAGAATAGGAATGAACAAGCGACAGTGGGAATTTAAAGCACTAAATTTCCAAAAAGTAGGAATACTATTTATACAGAAACCCCCGCCCCCCCTCCCCCTCACGGGGGACTCAACGATCAGGCACGCAATGGCTTTTTACTGGATAAATGAAATGGAAATGATCAACCGTGGACGGCGGTAAAGAATGACTTGAACGCTGTTGAAAACAAACTGAACAGAAACATAACGCTCGTCTGCTTGTGGACAGCTTCTACTTGTTAGTGTAGAAAGGAATAATTATTGTTCACCGTTGATCCTCTTTTGAACGTTTGTGTATGTAATTTACCAAGAAGTAAAGCTTTTATTTATTTATTTATTTATTAATTTATTTATTTTAGAATTGGAATCTTTATTGTCCAATCAATCAGCAAGGAAAAATCTGGGTTGTCGGATAGCGCAGTGGTTGGAGCACTCGCTACTGTGTCGCAAGTTAAGCACCGTTCAGTGCGGTTAGAACTTGGATGGGTGACCGCAAAAGGTGAAGCGACAAATAACAACGCCCCCAGTTGACTCAACTGTGACTGAATAAGCTTACCTACTCTCTTAAGGGTGGGGGAGGTAAAGCAGCAAGAGAGAGAGAGATGGGCATCACCCTCATTACTGTCATGAACTGGCTAGTTTTAACTCTGCCTATTACTATTCAGCCTTGTGTAGTCTTTGTAACAGTAGAGAGAGGAGTGTATTACACAGCAGCAATTAAGGAACACAGCAGGCCACACACAGCGAGCTAGCCACACACAGCGCAGTGAGTCAGCACTTGAGCTTTGAATCTGACCGTTTTAACCAATCAGAAGCAGGCTAAGCGGGTAGAGCAGTTCTGACTGTGTCAGACCCTAGCGCAGTTTGAATCAGTCGTGTGTGAGACGAGGAAGAGTCAACATCTCCACAGCTAGAGAAATCTCTTCACTCATAGACCAGGAAGCAGGACTTAGAATCTCAGAGTTCTATTTAGTCGTCACGGGCCTGAACTTGTCAAACAGGTAAATGAACACCCTTCTGTTTCATCGTGATATATTTATATTATTGTTGAAATTATGTTTGTGGAATTTGCTATGCATAAATGTGAATTGTTAATCCGAATTTGCGTGACCATGTGGAAAAGCCGAACACGTGGCGAAACACGACCGGTTGCGCCGCCATGTTGCATACCATACGGAACCACTGTTGTTTAACTTATATGTATGTTTGCAGACCAGTGGCTGTACCGCTGAATGTTTATAATATTATTAATTCTGTATGTGTATAGTTAGACACGATTGATATTTCCTCGCTGGTCATTCAACAGGATACAGATTGTGTATTTAGTCCCTGTTAATTTGTCTGTGCGCAGGGAAAGGATTTTTGTTTTTGCTTCCTTCTTCATAATATTTTCGACTGTCGGATTCCTGATATGATCGTTTTAACCTACTTCCATCCTCAACGCTTATTCTTCTGATGACATGGAGCTCGTCATATCCCTGACGTCCATGTGAAGCCAGCTGGACGATAATCCTTTTGGTCAAACGTGAGGACAGAATTAAGTTAAACAAAAGAGACAATTCTTCTTCTCCATCAGGGAATCCACGTCAGATAAGTGACAATTTTAATCAACAGTGAAATTCTTTAGAACCATGATTTCACGGGTTTTCGTATCATATCATATGAAATAAATATCATCAACCATCAACCAGTGGTATTCTTTTTTAGTTGTAAAAAAGCAAACAGAATGAATGAATAGCCAATAATTTCTTTTATTCTTTATTTTCTATTTCTCAACATTATTTTCTTGTTCTTATCGATTTTTAGGCATAGTACAAAGAGGAAATTGATTCTATTTATATAAAATTCTTTCAACTGTTCATTCATCTTTTAACATCAATATATATATTAATATAAATTATATATATAACGCGACAATGGGGGCTCGTCTCGTGATAGTTGGAGTCACAATCACTTTTTAAGTCGTGTTACCACTGGTGGTGATGATATTTACTACATTGTACATGTAAATTATCATTGTATCATTCATTTGTTCAACGCGGGAGGTTGGAGGGAGCCGCTCTTACAAATGGGCGGACTTATGGACTACCCTACCAACCAATGTAACATCAGCTTCCCACGTCGATCATAAGTTACCAGTTATATTTACAGATATAATTAGGTTGCATATTTATAACCTTATGCAAACGACTCCCAGTACGTGTTGTCAATCAAATGTTCAGCAGTAATTTCGGGTATTACATGCTGTAAAAGAATAGGCAGAACGGTGGTCTATTTTATTATCTCAGTCTTAACCGATTGAGTGTTTGAAGCTAATATTGGAATCCTATAGTATTTGTTGTTATAGTGAATCCGGAGACACGAGGACCTGTGTCAATATTAGAAGGAGAGAGATAACAAGTTATAATTTAGTATAAAGACTAAATAACTTGTTGACCTACTAGTCACCTTTGAAGGTAAGGTAAATGTTCTATGTTCAACGGACCGAACAGTAGACAGACAGTAGCGTCGCGCTTAATAGATCAGTGATAAACGGAATAATCACATAGGATCATTAAGTCAGTTTTGTAGCCTAACATTTCTGTTCGCCGAAGTAAGAGCGACATAGAAAATTAGAAGAATACTCGTAGTGAGAGAGTATTAGCAGAAGGGTCTGGTAAACTCATCCGCCACAAAGGAACGGACCGCGAGTTATACTAGAGTGTATTTTTAAAGTTATAAATATACACACAGTAAATCCCTGAGACACAGGTGTATCATCCAGGGTGGATTGTATCTGTGTGGCAATCAAATAAGGCCACGTACAGTTGATCTTATTAGGCGAATCAAGGTAAAGGTAGCAGGATAACTTTTGTGAATTTGATAAGTTTAGCTACTGGATTCGAGCCTAGACAGTGACACGTTATCACAATTCTAATTACATTACAAGAATGAATTAGAATCTTTGAGTTCGAAGTAGAACTGGTGTTAACAAGAGGGTGCCATTGCCGGATACACAAAACTCTTCTTTTCAAGTTCTTGGTTTTATGCTGTTAATACGCGAATAGCAAATAACAGAATTTGCAGTAAAAGCGTATAGTTATAACGAATCCATTGGGGTTGTTCGAAGATATTTCAAAGAGTTGCCATTTTGTATTTTTTTTTTCCTCCTCGGGAAAATAACGTCATTGACGTGACGTAATCGGCGTGACGAAATCGGAACTTTTCGAACGCTAATTTATTCTTTCCTGTCGTATTACATTTTTGGAATTCGTAAATGACGACTCGTGCTCAAGCGAAAGCAATGGAAGCCAACGATCCTTTCTTAAAGTTTAAGGCCGAAGGAGAAGCGTTGGGGTTGTCGGGTCCAGATCTTGTCAATTACGTCAAGGAAGAGAAAACGCGTTTAGCTCAAGCTGAAGCTGAAGAAAGAAAGCGACAAGCTGAAGCTGAAGAAAGAAAGCGACAAGCTGAAGTTGAAGCTGAAGAAAGAAAGCGACAAGCTGAAGTTGAAGCTGAAGAAAGGAAGCGTCAAGCTGAAATCGATGAAAGGAAACATAAAGCAACATTGGAATATGAATTAGAACTCGAACGAATACGTCACGTGAACAGTGACAACACCAACGACAATGCTGCCGATCCGTCGGATTCCCGTTCATCACAGTTTTATCAGGAAAAACTGAAGATAAAACTACCTTTTCTGGAAGACAAAGATGATCTGGAAGATTATCTACGCACATTTGAGAGAACGGCTAAGATTCAAGAATGGCCAATTAATCAATGGGCTCCTCGCCTAGGCACCTTGCTAAAAGGGAAAGCGAGGGAAGTCTACTCTATGTTGAATGATGCTGATGCCGGCGATTACGGAACATTACGGCGATCATTATTGTTCCGATTCCAGCTGACGGCAGAAGAATATCGAAAAAAATTTCGAGAGGCCAGAAGACAGCAAGGAGAATCAACACAAGAGTACGCTACCAAGTTAGATCTCTGGTTATCCAGATGGCAGGAACTTGCAGGGAAAGACAACACATATGACGATCTGCGTGATTTGATACTGCAAGAAAAGTTTCTTAGTGGGATACCGTTTGATCAAGCACGTTTTGTCAGAGAAAAGGAACCGGAGACGATGGGCGATGCAATAAGATTTGCTTTAACCTACGAATCAGCAAAGCAAGCCACTATGTCTGATCATGAAAGACCCAGGAATAGATTCGGAGATAGACTCAAGCATAGTAGAAGGAAAGAAGATGAGGAAGGAGATAAAAAGAAGGTGGAGGTAACGCAGAAGCAGCTCCACAACGTCAGGACAAGGAGGCCTGAAGTAACCTGCTATACTTGTAACCAGCAAGGTCATGTGGCGAGACAATGCCCAAAAGGAGGGAAAGAAAACAAAGCAGCCGCCGCAATAGCTGGAAGTATGAGGCAGGAGGATGTACAGAGTCACGGCAAGCTCTGTTCATTATGTACGGCGATACCGTTCTCGCCGGAGTGCCAAGTAGAAGTGGAAGGAAAGCAAGCGACGGCATTGCGCGACACTGGAGCGTCGATCACCATCGTCGATTCCAGTCTCGTACCCGAGCGATGTTTGTCAGGAGAGACCATTGAGATAGTGATGGCCTCGTCGCCTGCAAAGTTAACACTACCAATTGCGACGGTACACATGAACACACCATTCTTTGAAGGGAAGACTGTTGTGGCCGTTATGAAGCAACCGGTAGAGCAAGTTCTTGTAGGGAACTACCGTAAGTCTGAGGATGGGAACCTGACGCCTGTTCCAGTTTACGCTATTCGAGAAGTGTGCGCAGCAATGCAAACTAGAGCTTCCGTGGGGAAAACAGATAAAACATTGAAAACATCCAATTCTCTGCTCGGGGATGTCACTCCAGTGGAGTTGGGACAAGCTCAGAAGGAGGATCCAACCCTGGAGAAAGCAAGGAAGCTAGCTGACAGTGAGAACAAGCATGGAAAAGGAGGGCGCAAATCAACTTCTAAAACCACCTACAGCTGGAGAAAGGGAATTTTGTACCGTTCTTTTCTCCAAAACGGTAAAGAGACCAAACAAATTGTTGTCCCAAAGAAATATCGCAACGAAGTGTTACGATTGGCCCATGACACGCCGATGTCAGGACACCTGGGTGTAACCAAAACCAGGAAGAGAATCTGGAACGATTTCGTATGGCCCGGAATCTGCGGAGACATCAGACGCTATTGCGCGTCATGTGACATATGCCAAAGGACGTCACCGAAGGGTCAAGTTCGGAAACTGCCTTTGGGCAAGATGCCAATAATCCACACACCTTTTGATCGTGTGGCGGTGGATATCATCGGACCTATCTTACCAGCGTCCGACAGGGGGCACCGCTATATAATCACCATGGTGGACTATGCTACACGCTACGTCGAAGCCAAGCCATTAAAATCCATCAAAGCCGAAGATGTGGCCGAATCATTGTGGGAAATGTGGACTCGCTTAGGTATTCCGAGAGAGATTCTGACAGACAACGGATCTCAATTTGTAGGATCCCTAGCTGACGAAGTGAACAGGCTATTAAGTGTGAAAGGCCTGAGGACCACACCAAGACACGCACAATGCAACGGGTTGGTGGAACGTTTCAATGGTACCATCAAAAGTATGCTGAAACATCTTTGTCAAGAACAACCAAAAGAATGGGACAGGTTTATTCCTGCACTTCTATTTGCTATCAGAGAAGTACCGCAAGAATCACTACAATTCTCTCCCTTTGAGCTTCTTTATGGACGAACTGTACGAGGACCGTTACAGATTCTGAAAGAGCTCTGGACACAGGAAGAACAGACGGAAGAAACCAGGACCACATTTCAGTATGTGATCGACCTCCGGAACAGAATTGAAGAAACCTGTAAAATCGCCAGAGAAAATCTTGGAAAAGCAAGCGCTAAACACGCGAAACATTTCAACATGAAAGCAAAAGCACGAAAATTCAACGTTGGAGATAAAGTTCTCATGCTTGTTTCCGATAAAGCCAACAAACTGCAGATGCTATGGAAAGGTCCATATGTTGTCACTGACCGCATCAATGAATGTGACTACAAGATTGCAGTAGGAGACAATGAGAAAATCTACCATGCTAACGCATTGAAACTGTACGTTGAAAGAGAGAAGCAAGTGGAAACTCATATCGTCGCCGTTGTGATGATCGACGAACATGAACAGAAAGATACTACTGGAACAAAAGATAGCATACCTGTGATTCAGCTGGAAAGTACCCAAGGACCAGCAGATGTTCATTTGTCCGACAAACTGACAAAAAAGCAAAGAACAGAGCTTACAGAAATCTGCGACCGCAAGAAGTCTGTATTGACAGATTTGCCGGGGAAAACATCGTTGCAAGAGTGTAATATCCCAATGGAACAGGATCGAGCTATATTTGTTCGACAGTACCCTCTGCCATATTCTAAGATAAAAGCAATCGGAGAAGAGGTTGAAGCAATGCTGAAAATGAACGTCATCGAACAAGCAGCATCACCATACAGCGCACCTGTAGTACTTGTACAAAAGAAGGACGGCAACAACCGATTCTGTATTGACTACAGAAAATTAAATCAAGCCACAAGATTCGATGCCGAGCCAATGCCTAACATCGATGAGCTATTTGCCAAGTTGAGCAAGAAGAAATATTTT
>CM072515.1:40080914-40150914 GCA_036898135.1 Oncomelania hupensis | reverse complement strand
GGGGCATCACAGATGATCGTTTGACCAGCGTACTCCATCTTATTCTGTCCTCAGCAACCCTCATGGCTTCGCTCAGTGTCAAGCCAGTCCATTTTTGAATGTTGTCCTCCCACCTCCTTTTTTGTCTCCCTCTTCTTCTGCCTCCTTGCACCAGTTCATACAGGATGGTCTTTGCAAGGCATGATGCTCGGGTGATGTCGCCATACCATCGTAGTTTACGTTTCTTCATCACTGTGAGCATATCATCGTGTATTCCATTGGCTTCTGTGATGGTCTGTTGGACTTCGTCGTTGGTGATATGCTGAGTATAGGAAATGCCAAGAAGTCTTCTGTAGCACCTCATCATTTGCTTTGTATTCTTCGTTGTAGGTCTGCTGTGAAGGTCCATATTTCGCAAGCGTATAGGGAGATGGAGATGAGCGCACCAGCCTTACCTTGGAGTGTAGACTGATGGTCCGATCTTGTCCTGGAGAGTGGTCTCCAATCTTATATAATGTTTATATATGACAACACGCCAGACACCGCATTACATTTCGCTGTATTCTATTTTCACTGTACTCTTACACCAGACGAAAACAAAGCTATATAATCCAAAATAGAATATCCATCAAGCCTCGTACGAAGGCAGAACAGAACATAACAGAAAGAAAGGCAGACAGGAAAGAAAGCGGGGGAGGGAGAAAGGGAGTGGGAAGAGACACACAGATATACAGACAGAATAAGATAAATAAATAAAGTTCAGAAAGCGCGCTCAAAACATCAGAGAGGATCTCGAGGCGCTGGCCATCGAGAATCAGGAAGAGCCTGCGCCACATAGTTCGTCCAAGTCAGGATAGAACCCATGTCGCCCGAAGTGCACTTACTGAAGGTCTTGGCATTGAACCACTGAGCCATGCTACCGCAAAAAAAAAATGGGAGAAAAAAATACGAAGAAAAAAAATTAAAAGAAAGAACAATAAATAAATGTTTGTATTTATTTATTTAATCATTCTTTCATAACGCTTTTCCAGCTCAAGAGCTGCTCAAGGCGCTGGTCGATACAGGATTTAACTCAAGCCGCCTGAAAAGTCCACTGCCTTTCCTTACACGCATTGTCTGACGCCCAAACGACTGGGCACAATCCTTGGCAACCGGGAATGGGGAGAAGGGACCTAGTTCTTGTTGGGTGTATGTATAGCTGGCACTCCCCCGTCTAGGACAACAGCGTCTGGATCTTTAAAATCCGTAAGATGCGCAGATTAGAATTTGGTTTATACTCTTGTCCCCTCAAAAAAGGAAGGAAAAAAAGGATAACATTGGTATAAATAAAATAATAATAATAATAATAATAATAATAATAATAATAATAATAATAATAATAATAATAATAATAATAATAATAATTGATGCTATTTACGAACTGTTCTCCCAAATCACCGATCAGGCTCAAAGCGCGGCGATCTGTACCAACACAACACGCTCACATGTTTCACACACCCACATATACAATAAACACATCTATCATCCAATCATGTGGTGTAACGGCAGGGAGATCGCTATTAGAAGACGGAAAGGAATCCGACGTTTTGATAAATTTAAGAATGACTGCATCCTCCATTATTGAAGGGAGGGAGGGAGGAAGGAAACCGGAGTACCCAGAGAAAACTCTCGGTGACCTGAATAATCTCGTACATAAATCGTTTAAGCTCGCCCCCTTACGTGAATCGAACCCCAGGCCTTCGGCATAGAAAAACCGGCGACTAAACCACTGCTCCAGGAAGCCACCCCTCGTAATAAATAAATAAATAAATAAATAAATAAATAAGTGGCAGTTGTCTATATTTATATACTTTCTTGTCCGAGAGATTCTTCTCTAGCTGTGGTCTCAACACATAATCTGAACTATATGTTAACAAATTCCGATATAGTCAGATCCTCCGTAGAATTTGCACATCTTGTACAATGTTCCAAGTAAATAACTCCAGTCAACCCACAGATTCATCATTCTCTTTATTCTCTATATCTAAGTTTTGCAGCAGACTTTCTTTCTAAAACCAGATGATCTGTTTAATCCAAATATCGCTCGAGTCTGTCTTCAGGGCTGTTATTGTTTTGGGCATATTACATTATTTTTAATATAATTGTTTTGTTTTGCTGTAGATCGATTTTGTTTCTGTTCAAATGTTATCTTGATTAAGTCTGCCCCCCTTCCCCCCCCCCTCCCTTAACACATTTCGTACTCTCCATTTTATATTTGGTTCTATTTTCGGGTTGACGTATCTACACTTCCCTCCATTTTTGTATTTTCAGATAATATCTTTAAATACTTTGAAACAGTCAGACATTAGAACGAGCACAATGTCTATCTATAAGTACTATTGGTTCTTGGAAAACACGTTTCGCTTAATACAGCAGAACCCTTCTTGATTAATTTTGGCATTTTTTATATCCTATCCTATCCCGTAACTCGAAAGTCGTTGCGGCACTACATACGATCGTTTAACCAGCATACTCCATCTTTTTCTGTCCTCAGCAACCCCCATGGCTCCACTCAGTGTCAAGCCAGTCCATTCTCGAATGTTGTGTCCCACCTCTTTTTCTGTCGGCCTTTTCTTCTGCCTCCTTGCATTGTGCCTTGCATGATGGTCTTTCCAAAGGTCTAATGCTCTGGTGAGGTGGTCATACCATCGAAGGTTCCATCTCTTCATCACTGTGAGCATATCATCATATTTTCCAATGCCTTGTGTGATGGACTGTCGAACTCCGTCGTTGGTGATGTTCTGGGTATAGAAAATGCCAAAACGTCTTCTGCAGCACCTCATCTCCATGCTTTGTATTATTCGTTGTAGGTTTGCTGTGAGAGTCCATGTTTCTCAAGCGTATATGAAGATGGAGATGACAAGAGAGCGCAGCAGCCTTACCTTGGAATGTAGACTGATGGTCCTGTCTTTCCAAATGGGCTTCAACCTTGTCCGGGCAGCAGTTGTTTATGCGATCCTGGAGAGGATTTCCTGTCGGGACCCATTGTCTGATACAATGGCTCCTACAAATTTGAAGCTATGCACAGTATTGAGGGATTGGCCTTGGACTTTGATGCCCGTGTTGATGGCATTGGTTTTGTTGGTCATCATTTTGGTCTTCTCTGCACTTATTTCCACTCCATAAGCTCTGGAGGTGGTGTCAAACTTTTGTACCAGCTGTTCAAGTTCTTGTTTCTCTCCAGCCAATCCATCAATATTATTCTCAAAACCGAGGTGGGGGATTGCTCTGCCCTCTATGCTGACTGCGCTTCGTCATCTGCAGACATCTGACATGATGCGCTTCAAGAAGATGTTGAAGAATGTTGGAGAGGGTTGGCATCCTTAACGCACGCCGACTGAACAGAAATCAGAATTTTGGCATGAGTACTTCAACTCATGGCCAATAATGACCAAAGAGATGGCAGTCTGTTGACCAGTAAATTGTCCCTCACGCGGTCCAAATTTCACTTTTATACTCAAAACACCTTCTTCGCTATAACTCATAAAATAGTTGACTGATTTTGATTATTTTTACAACGCAGACACATTTGCTACTACTCTGCCATTTAAGTCATTCACATTTATACTTTCTCAAAGGTCAAGGTCGCTGAGGTCCATTATTTTTAGACACGTTTTTCAAGGTATTTCGCATCTTCATCATCTTAAGCGTAGTCCTTGTGAAGGTAGTTTTCATTTTCGGAAATTCTGGCTAGCCACTACTTCAGAGATCGTGTATTACTGCTGTTGTTGTTATTGGTGGTGGTGGTGATGGTGGTGGTGGTTGTGGTGATTGTGGGGTTATTGTTGTTATCGTCGTGGTGTGTGTTTTCATACAATAACACAAACACCTGATTAATTAACTGCAATAATCGACAGCTCTCAGCAGGAAGAAGAAGAAGAAGAAGAAGAAGAGGACGAGGAAGATGATGACGATGATGATGATGATGATGATGATGATGATGATGATGACGACGATGATGATGCTGCTGATGCTGCTGCTGATGCTGATAATCAACATCAACAACAACAACAACAACAAAATGGGGTTCAGTTCCCTTTAATATTCGTCTTGCATGCGTTTGCGTGAAAACAAAGCCTGTGAAGAATAATTGCATTGGGCCTTTATGGCAAACGTCAGCGTAATAAGATGGCAAGAAAGAAAGGCGGGAGCGATACACAAAATGTGGCCTGTATGAGTAGAAGTGAAAGAGAGAGAGAGAGAGAGAGAGAGAGAGAGAGAGAGAGAGACAGACAGACAGACAGACAGACAGACAGACAGACAGACAGAAACAGAGTGAAGTGGAATGGAGTGGAAGGAATTGTTGGTTTCCGCCTCTAATTCTTATACTGTGGTCAGTATAAGTTGGGCCTGTCTATTGTTTTTTTTTAAATCTGCCACCTGCGCCCTTGACAGCGTGAGTGGGTTTCTTAAGATGAACATTTGAACAAAACAGACATTACAACAAGCCCACTCCTTTTCAGAAAAAAAATATATCTTCAAAGTCGAGAACTGGACCCAGGTAGCTAACGTCTCAGTCGCTGTGCTATTCCTTAAACTCAATCCTTTCCTTCTCAGACTTAAACAAGGTACGTTTCTGATCCATTAAATGAGCATACGGCAGTATAAAGCCTTTGGTCAGTCTTTACTTTTGAACTTCAGAAGTCTAAAATGTTGCTAATTATCTAACTTCGTTATCCTCTGTTTGCCAAAGGTCTTGAGCTTCGGTAATTCTATCGCATGTCTAGACTTTCGCATGTAAAGTCCAAGATTTAGAAACTAGCAAAAGAAGGTCTGAAATACCGCTAAATTAAAAAGCAACTTAATTTCATTACGGAATTGATCTTTTGCGCCACAAAGAATGACAAGTTTGGTAGCTATTCCCAAGACGATTACCTAACGGATCCTTAACCACTGCTTTGATCTTAATTAGTTATTTAAATGTAATCAAATGTACTTTCCTCTTCCACAGAGATCTATTTTCCTATTCATCTCACCTCAGATGGACAAATACGGTTATTGGTATTTCGTGTGTAACAAAAACTATTAAAACAGATACAAGAAAGAAATGTAAAATTTGACATTCGTTTCCAGGTACGCCCATGTCTTTTTGTGGTTTGAAGAAGGGAGCAAAATGCAAACCGCAGAGCGCCATGAGCATGCCTTTGGTCGATGCTCAAGTAAAGACAATCATGGGAGAGCAACCCAAATCCACAGCGCCGATAACAAATGAAAATGAAACTGTCTTCTTCTTCTTCGTCTTCTTCTTCTTCTTCTTCTTCTTCTTCTTCTTCTTCTTCTTCTTCTTCTCACAGTAATCATGCCAGGCTCAATTTATTGATAGCTTACGATACAATCATTCGGCCAATCTAAAGGTACATCATAAAGATTAAAACGGGGACAACATCTATTATTTCCTTTAAAACCTTCAGACCCACCTGCCAATGATCAAGAACTTGCCCTCTAGGTTCTTTCTGTTGAAGGCTTGCAACAGCTTTCTGACCGTGTTGCCCTCACAGAAGCAGATGACAACTGAGGCGTTGGGGGTCTTCTTCAGCGTGTCTACCACGCGGTCAAACTCGTGGTCACTGTCCGAGCTGGCCACGCTGTCCGATGTGGCGATGCAGATGTTGTAGGATGCGGCCACGTCATGGAACGAATTCATACCTCGGATGCCGTAGTTGCCTAAACAAATAGAAGAAGAGAGAGGAGGATATTCAATATGTGGTAGTTGAGTTAACACAAATGCACTCAAAAGCATGAAAGTAAAGGAAATGAAATGAACTTGTCTTATAATGTGCGCCTATTGGCTCATCTCAGATGAACACACATTTTTATTGGTATTTGACATGTAACAAAAATGTGTGCAGTAAGATTGTGGGAAGGAAGCAAGACAATCTGAGAGTATTGTATAGTTATCGTGTGGTATGAAAGGCAATAAGCATTGTGCACGACAGCAGTAATGTGTTGGCAAGTCGGTATGATCAGATTATTCTCCTTCCTTCAGGCAGGCGCTACCGAGTTCCCAAGTTTAAGACCCTACGTTCAAAGAACACTTTCATTCCAAAATCAATATCCATTTTGAACGTTGAATAGTACTTATTTGATGCACCTTTCAGTGCCTGCAGCAATGTGTGTATGTGTGTGTATGTGCGTGTGTGTGTGCGCGTGTGTGTGTGTGTGTATGTGTATGTGTTTGTTTTTAGGGTCCAACGGACTGCAAAGTGTGTGTGTGTGTGTGTGTGTCTGTGTATGTATGCATGTGTATGTTTGTATGTGTATGTGTGTATGTATGTATGGACCCGAGTTAGTGAGAGTATGATGAATGTAAATTTTACCTATGTACCTATTTCATTATTTCATGATTTAATAATTTATGTATCTGTGTTTTATATGTATTCACTGTTTTAAATTGTCTTTCAACAGTCTATGATTGTCATGTGATATGAATTAGTGCAATGTGGAATGTGTATTGCTATATATTGTTCCAAAATAAGACTTTCTATGCGTTTGTGTATTTTGTCAATTTTTAAATCATTGCTATTTATTATGTTGACATCACGACATATTTCTCTGTTGAGATAATAAAGTATTCGTATTCATATTTATAGCTCAGATAGCTGCTCACGTTGTGGCCGAAACAGGATCTTATTCAACACCACATAACTTTGGAACTGTGTCCTTTTATTAAACAAACAAACGATAACACAGCAAATATCAACAGAAGAACACTAGAAGATGACATTATGCTTGGGAGTTATAAACAAATACAGCCAAGAGAATGGAATCGAGCGCTAGGATTAAGTGAAGAATTTACAAGCAAATTACACATACACAAAAGAAATAACGTTAGATACCCGTAAAATAATATTACCTATAAAACAGAATGGAGACAGTATCAAATTGACAATTTACCATCAAAGATACACACATAGTATAAAGAAAAGACGTATGAGAATAGTGAATGACAATGAACAAGTTAAAAAAAACAAAAGGAATTCCTGCAACCTTCTGGTCTTTGAGGAGGGAGCATTTGGGACCCCCCTTTTCTCTGGGCTAGCTTAATGAGGGCGGTGTCTATCTCATCTCCCTCGCTGCTGTACCTTTCTCGGTTCTAAACAGATCCAGGTACCCAATTCCAAGCTGGGTGTACTGGGATGTGTTGTGCGTTTGTTTCAATGTTTAGTGTGTTGTTTTGGTGGTTACCTTCCAAGCATAGTCACCCATCCAAGCACTAACCCCGCCCGACGTTGTTTAACATGAAATATTGCTACTGTGTGCCCAAACTACTACACTACCACACCAAGCGAATGGAAATAGTGGAATTTTCAATAATCAGAGACAGAAAATAATTGGTTTCTATATCACAGTCTTTCGAAGATACAAGTATGAGGAGAAATGAGGGAGAGTAGGGGGAATGGGGGGGGGGTGAAGTAAAAGAGGATAGGCAAAAGACGGGATACTAGAGGCAGGGGGTGGAGGTGGGATGAAGCAAAAGCAAAAAAGGATAGGACGACGTCGGGGTACGAGAGGAGTAACGGTCCGGGCGTGGTGATAACATTAACTGTTCAGAGTGGAATATGTATTTTTAAATAACAAAATAACTGTGCTTGGGGGTGAAGAACCATCAAAGTCAAAAATCGCATTTGTTGTAAATATTTGGTTTTGGGAGTTAAGCCCTGTATGAAGGTGGACAATGCTAGTAAAAATGAAGTCATAGTGCTCGAAGGTTAAAAGAAGATGGCGGATTAGGACAGAGAGAGAGAGAGAGAGAGAGAGAGAGAGAGAGAGAGAGAGAGAGAGAGAGAGGTGGTTTGGGGGATTGGGCTGATAGGGTCTGAGCTTGAGAAATAGGGTCCGCCGGAATTGGACAGTGGCAAACAAACGGAGCGCTATGAGACAACCACTGCGAATAAAAAGGTGGTGGGGCGTGTGTATAAGGCAGAAACTTGTGGGAAGGATCTGCGATCTAGAAATGGGGTCCACGGACCAGGGCAGTGGCAAATTGGGGGCTAAAACGTCTCCATTAAAGGGCCATCTCTCAGACAGAAGCTGATTAGTTGTCGGACAGGCTGAGATTGCTCACCTTGAGGCGGCCAGCTTATAGGGACACACAATTACAAATGGCCACTACGTGATTCTTCCTTGCAGTGTTTTTTTTCCTCTGTAAACGTCTTCCTTCTTCGGAAAAAAAATCAATATATCTTCTCATATCACCACCCAAAAAATTATTTTCGAACTTTGGAACTTTGTCCTTTTATTTCACATAACATGATTTAAATATATACAAAATGACAAGAGGCTCATAGCATGGGGGCTGTATAGCCAAAAAAGGGGGATTTGAGGGGGGGGGGGGGGGGGTTGGGATACACATAGCATTCGTACCATGAACGGCATTGTATAGCTACATTTACAATATATTCAGCAACTGGACTGACAAACACTAAGGAATTTACAATCAAAAAATAAATGTGGCAAAAAAATAATAAATACACAGAATGATACCAATTTAACATCATACCAATACAACACAATAAGACAAATAACACGTAAGTCAGAAAATGTAAAGTAAAGAGTCAGCATATTGCACTTTCAAATTCGAGAAAAAACCCTCTGGTTATAACCAAGAAGAAATGGTTATATCCAGCAAGAAAGCAATCTTGAGACACATTCTATTTCAGTGTAATGATCATAAAGAAATGCTAGTTCTATTTAAACAGAGAAAAGATAAATCCAATAAGATGACTCAGTTTTCATAACCTAGTTTTAGATTTTGAATTCATCAGTTGATGCATTTTATACACATTTGGATAATTTCTATAATATTGAGGTATAAGAGAGGATCTGCTGTCAATAAGTAAACGATTAGTGCATACAAACATATAATGGAATTCATCACCTATTTCACCTAGATAACACAAAGTACACAATCTCTCTTCTCTAGCAATGTTTGTATTAAAGTATATTTGAGACTGAGTAATAAACTTGTGACAACTTAGTCTAAATTTCAATAAATTTATCCTTAGGAGAGGTGATAAAAGAACAAGATAATTTTCAAAACCAAAATTATTTTTAAAAACTGTACGTGATGCAAGTGTAATGGAGTACGCTGGTTAAACAATCATCTGTGGTTCCCCTACTACCTCCGCGTTACGGGACAGGATAGAATAGGATAGGACTTTGACCTTTGCGGTGGAACAAATATGATGCTATCCTATCCTATCCTATCCTGTCCCGTAACCCGAAAGTCGTAGGGGCACCACAGATGATCGTTTAACCAGCATACTCCATCTTTCTCTGTCCTCAGCAACCCTGATGGCTTCGCTCAGTGTCAAACCAGTCCATTCTCGAATGTTGTCCTCCCACCTCTTTTTCGGTCTCCCTCTTCTTCTACCTCCTTGCACTGTGCCTTGCAGAATAGTCTTTGCAAGGCCTGATGATCTGGTGACGTGGCCATACCATCGGAGTTTCCGTTTCTTCACCACTGTGAGCAGGTCATCGTGTTGTCCAATGGCTTGTGTGATGGTCTGTCGGACTTCGTCGTTGGTGATGTGTTGGGTATAGGAAATGCCCAGAAGTCTTCTGTAGCACCTCATCTCCATGCTTTGTATTCTTCGTTGGAGATCTGCTGTGAGGGTCCATGCTTCGCAAGCAGATAGGAAGATGGAGATGACAAGGGAGCGCAGCAGTCTTACTTTGGAATGTAGACTGATGGTCCTGTCTTTCCAAATGGGCTTCAACCTTGTCAGGGCAGCAGTTGTTTGTGCGATCCTGGAGAGGACTTCCTGTCGGGACCCATTGTCTGATACAATGGCTCCTAAATATTTGAAGCTATGCACTGTGTTGAGGGATTGGCCTTGGACTTTGATGTCCGTATTGATGCCATTGGTGTTGTTGGTCATCATTTTGGTCTTCTCTGCACTTATTTCCATTCCATAGGAATGGAAATATGATGCTGCAGTTTATTTATTATTTATTATCCCTTTTTATCGGGAAACTTTGGGCCGCCTCCCCCGGCCGGAGAAGGCGTGGTCGCAGCCAGTGGCGCGCCCAAACCCTACCTACCTAACATTATTTGTGAATTTTTTTTGAAATTTTTGCTGATGGAGCAAACCGGAGTACCCGGAGAAAACCCCCGAGACGTTGCCCGAGTGATGGTACGGAGGCAGGCCCATAAACTAGGTAACGTTCTTATAAAGTTTGGTCAAAATGCATTCAGTAGTTCCTGAGATACGGCTTCCAACTGACCGACCAACCGACCCGCATTTGGTTCACTCTGATTCTCCCTCCCCTCCCCTCCCCGCCTGATTATTTAAAAGTATTCCCAGATATGCCTGGCCATACAAAACCAGCAACAAAAAAGGGGAAAAGTGCTCGGGTTCGTTCAACTGCATAAACTCACCTAGGGATTTTTTGTACCCTAACGTAATTGTCTAATAATACCGCAGCGGTAAATGTCAATCTGCTTTTTTTTTTCACTGGGGCAAGCAATTTCGTAAATCGAGCGAAATACTAGTCGCGGCACTGGCATTCGAAAAAAACAACCTGTTGGAAAAGGATAATATTTCCTCTGACACTAGTTGATAGATTAACACCTATAGGAAAGGAAATAGCAATTTCAATGTCGTTATTATAGTTTATTATTTCGTATGACTTACTGATAATCTATGGGAATAGGATGACGATGAAGGATAATAACCATTGCTAATGCTAAGGTGCAGTGTAGTCCACGCTAGCAGCATGTGTAAGGCGTACATGGACAGGAGGAAGTGTGATAGAGCTGGACTCGGAGCACTGCAGGGAACAAAATAACACTGGTATAATTTAAAATATGTTTGTGTTCTTAGGTTATAACCTCTAAAACAGAAATCGTAGTTAGGTGTCCTATTTTTAAAACAAAATCTAAATATAAACGTAAACTGTAGTCTCAGCGTTCTTCCAAAAATAAATTCCATTAGGATTCCTCACCGTCAGGTTATGCATCATCATCATCATCGTCCATCATCCACCCATCATCCATCAATCATCATCATCCATCATCATCCTCCTTCTCCTCCTCCTCATCATACAAATATCATATAACAACAGCAACAACAATAACAACCAAATCACCGCAGCTATTTCATTCTTCTTCTTCTTCATCATCATCATCATCATTATCATCATCATCATCATGGTCATCATCATCATCATCAACATCATCATCATCATCATCATCATCATGGTCATCATCATCATCATCATCATCATCATCATCATCTTCATCATCACGATCATAACCATCATCACCATCACCGCCATCATCATCAATAGAAACAATAACAACAACAACGCCCCACCGTTGCTGTTCATTGAAAAGTGCATTGTCCCTTAGTTGGTAGAAGAAGTAACCCAAGTGAACCCATACTGTACATAACTTAATATAGGACACGCTGTTAGTGTCATAACCTCATTTAACTCTTCTAGCACTAGTCCGACCTCGTAAAGGAAAAATATAACTTGTTACCCCCGAGCGACAGTTTTGTAACTTTGTTAGGACTACTAAGTTATACATAGTTTATCTTTGGTTAGAAAAAGCCTACAAAGGTGACCGTTTGAAGGTCATGCAAGTTAGTTCACCCTAGTAGTAGCAGTAGTAGTAGAAGTAGTAGTAGCACTAGTAGTAGTGGAGGTGGTAGTAGTGGTAATGATGATGGTGATTGTGGAGGAGGTAGTAGTAGTAGTAGTAATAGTAGTAGTAGTAGTAGTAGTAGTAGTAGTAGTAGTAGTAGTAGTAGTAGTAGTAGTAGTAGTAGTAGTAGTTTCCTTCACGAGCTGCTTAAAAACGCACTTGTTCCGCAAGGCGTTTTCTGTGTAAATAGTAAGAACAGTAATAATCTTTCTGAATGATGCTGGACATGATGGAGTGCGAATGTTGTGATGATGCGTACGAATGATGTGTGTTAGAGCATTGAGTTGTTATTCTAATGAAAAATGCGCTGCATAAATGCAATTTGTATTATTATTATTATTATTATTATTATTATTATTATTATTATTATTATTATTATTATTATTATTATTATCTTTTTTACCACTATTATTTACACTATAATGGATATAGAGAAGGGTTTATAACTCTTCGCACACACACATAAATGTTATTTTTCATCAATGTACTTAACTCCCGTTGGGGTGCCGGGGGTTTCAGTATAAATAGTATCCCCACTTTCTGGAAATTTAGTGCTTTAAATTCCCACTGTCGCTGTCTTTCTCATTTGCCCTTTCTCATTCCTGCTCTGTTCTATCAATCTGCTATACTATCTTCTTCTTCGCTAGACCAGTCTCCTACCTTTTTTCTTGAAAACTCTTCCGGGACAAGACTCCTTATTTGTGTATGAGGTCTGTTGGATCAGCTTGGGAATATTGGACGCTTTCTGCCAGGTGGTCGCTAGGGCTTCCTATGATGTTATTATTTAGCAATGTAGGCATTTTATATGTATGTGTTTTGTTGATTATTTATAATGATGTTTGTATTCTATTTTGTTTTTGTAAACGGGGCTTCAATAAATTAGAGTACAGCCTCAGCGTCCCCTGCGTGGGATGTCTTTATTGTAAAGTGACTGGCTGGTGGAGAGCTTTCAGTTTTACCATTAGGGTTGTTTCAGCAGATCTTTTATGCGGATCGGGGGTTGTCCGATCCTGATTTGGCTCGGAAGAGTCCGCTGGACCTAAAGCAATAATCATGTAATGTAATGTAATCAATGTACTTGGAAGGTCGGATAAAAGCAACTGTATTTACAGCCCTAGGAGTTGCGAGGCAGCGATGTGATTAAGCATCATGTCAGGTTCATAATTTATGGGACCGAGGTATACGGGGATGTGAGACTAAAAGCACACAACAGCATCTCAGTCTACATACCCACCTGTAAATAGGTTTCTGGCTTTATTGAGAAATCAGAACCGGGGAAAGTAAACCACCCGCGATGGAGAAGAGACGGGCACAGCTCATTAAGCTGGTCTAGATAAAAGGGCTGTCCTGCGAGGGGGAAAAAATAGCCACAGCTCATGAAGCTGGCCTTGACAAAAGGGCGATCCTGAACGCCGCTTTCCCTCCTAAGGCCGTGAGGAAAACCTTTAACGTTTTGAAACTTATATAGCTACTGGCTATATAAAATGGCATATGCGGCACGCCTTACTCCGTTCTAATTACAGTCTTGAAGGAAGACGGGCATTGGCACCACTGTTCTAATTCGGCGTTTGAAAACAGAAGCCTTAATCACATTGTGGGCATGGGATCGCGCGACAGCCATTATCAAGGGAGACAAAAGGTTTGTGTAGAACCCAGGCAGAAGGTCTTTCGCCTAAAGAGATGGGACAGGAGTTGTTTGTTGACAGCATCTTAGATATAATCCTTATTAGATGATATCCTCTGGGCAATGATGGAATGATAGGAAAGACCTATCTCCAGTTCTATGCTGTCAATGGTTTGTATTAATTTGTGGATGTATGCCATAGATACAGATGGCCATTTCGCCGTGTTCTGAGCTCGTCAGTGTATCAGGTGGGTTTGTGGAAAATCCAGTGACTGATTCTCTTTCTCTGTTACGTCTAGGCATTATAGACTTGAATGGAAATAAAAGATACAGTGCTGGTCCAAAGGCATGTCCTTTCTGTACGTCTGTTGAAAATGAAATGCATTTTTTGTGGTATTGTCCAGCGTATCAGGATATTCGTAAAAAGTACATTTTGAAGCACTTCAATGTTGACGTACCGCCATTGCTGTTTTTCTTATTACAAAGTGATAGTACGATTATTACAAGAGCTGTATCGATGTTTACGTACTATGCAATGAAAAAACGTGAAGAATTGTTGAGTTAAAAGTAACTTAAAAGATTTTTACTTTTCTTTGAGACACAGTCTGTAAAATGATGCGTGTTTGTCATATATATTTTTGTATTTTCACATTTTTGGGTGATTTTTTCTTTCTTTTTCTCCGTGTCTGTTGTGTTACCCCCATGCGTATAGGCTGGTGGCCTCGCACGCATTAAAGTTTCCTGAGTTCTCTCTCTCTCTCTCTCCCCTCCTCTCTCTCTCTCCCCTCCTCTCTCTCTCTCTCCCCTCCTCTCTCTCTCCCCCCTCCTCCTCCTCTCTCTCTCTCCCCTCCTCTCTCTCTCTCTCTCTCTCTCTCTCTCTCTCTCTCTCTCTCTCCACCTACTGCGTGCGTTTTACACAAACCTTTTCACTCCCTTCTTCAACTCGCCAACAGTAACTTTATAAACTGAACGATCATTATCAATGGATGGCCGTGATTTAACAAAGTGGGAGAATGTAGGTTGAGCCTTAAGGTATTACGGAGAGTCAATACAGCTTTTATTTCAACTCACGTCCACAACCACGCTTAATCCCATTCAAGACAAGAAAAACAACAACTCTCGCGCTAATATTACACCCCTCGCCTATAGTATAAGGAAAGATAACTTCTGTAAGGGAAGATAACTTTGTCCTTTGCCATCATAAGGGAAATAATTCTATAGCCTTTCGCCTCCAGACCGGAAGAAGGCGGCCAAAGTGAGGCTGGCGACGAGGATATGATGTGTGTGGCGTATTAAATTATACGGTGCCTTAATAGCCAGCGTCCCTAATAGCCCAGTAGGCTGCAAAAGTCGCCTCTGAGTGCTACTGAACGGGGTTGGCTCCGGTCGCTCAAAATCTGAGGTACTGAATGCAGAGTGGGAATTGGGTCAAGGAAGGAGGCGTCAAGTCTATATAGATAGTAACATAATTAGTAACCTTTAAATATATACCTTTAATATGACGCCAAATATTTTACGTAGACTACGTCTCAACATGTCACCGATTTTGTTATTTGAGTAGAGATTGTTGTTCGTGGCGCGGTGAAGAACAGTACCGCAACGGCAGCACTTGACGCACTTCTCTTCCCCCTCTTTCACCACCAATAGCACCACCATAGTCATCATCATTTATCATCACCATCATCATCTATCATCATCATTGCCATAATCATCATCATCATCATCATCATCATCATCATCATCATCATCATCATCATCATCATCATCATCATTTTAATCTTAGTCTTAGTCGCACATCAGTCTTCCGACCTTTTCTATTTTCTGGTGACACAAACTCACTTAGTGGGCATTGCAGACCTCATAATGCAAACACCCCGCTATTAACCTCACGCACGCAGTTCAAACCATCCTGAAATCAACGACTCAGCCGTGTACCACGTTCATTGCAAAGTAAGCTACTATGTTGCAGGGCCGTAAAGCGATTGCTCACAATAGCAATTATCAGTTTTAAAGGGCTGCTCAAGGTACTGGTGGAAGTCACAAATATCTCAAGCCGCTACTCTTCATCAACATGTGTGCAGGCGTGTTTATTTGAGCATTTCAACTGTAGGGGTGTCACGTCCCAACTGCCTCAACAGTGGTTCGACATGCGTGCACTTCCACACGAGAAAATAACCCAACGCCTAAATAAAATCTAAAAGACAAAACCAGAAGTGACAAGACAATTTCTTTATTTCACTCACACATTCGCACTCAAAATTAACTCCCTTTTCCCCCTTCCCAACCTTCCAACCCTCAATCCCACTAATACAACCCAAAATTAATACATAAAACAATTATTCACTTGAAATAATAATGATAATTAAATCAAAATGAAAATAGATGACTAACTACAAAATGTACAAAAGATTTATAATAATTATGTCCGTATCAGCTTACTAATAACAAGGTAAACAAATGTAAGCAATCGCTTTAAATCCTAATATATATTCAAACCTTGTTTCACTTAAACTTCGAACAGCTGTTAACAACTTCTTTCTATTATACAAAACAATTAAGAAAATTTATATTTTATATAAATAGAATTTGTAAGAAAATTGTTCAAATTGATAACTAATAATGGTCTGGCGAATTAATTCCCCCAGAACAACTATACATCACAAGTGCTATTCTACCAGGTATGTAATATTTCACAGTCAAAAGTTATTACTCAATACTAATTAAATATATTTTAAACTGCTGTAATTTACAAGTTATCACATGTACATAAATATTTCTTTTTCACAACTGTTTATCGATAGTTATAATTATTTGTTGTGAATTGCGGGGTGTGTGTGTGTGTGTGCTATGTAAACAAAATAAGGTTTTCCTTCCGACTACCTCAACCTTTAGAACTAAGGTCGACTCAAGAAAAGCGGCGTTACAGAATGTGGCACATCACATCACCCCAGCTGGGCTACAGTACAGCAATCACTGAATCTGGTTTTGGTTTTGGTACATCTGCAGCAATACATACAAAATACATAACCATAAATAATTATATTACAACATATTGCACAATCATTCCTCTAACGGTATGATTGTCTCCCTTTCATCATTCTTAATCATTCTCCCTGTCATAACTTCTGGCATTGCACACATGCATTTCCATTCACCTCTTTTCTGTCATTCCTTCGCTACATAACAGCGAATTCTCTTATATTAACTTATACTTGTTTAATTTATAATTCATTTTAGAAAATCCTTTCATTCTCTTTGGTATTTATGTAGCAAATAAAATGAAGCATAAAATAAAATCAAAGAGAACATAATCAACTATCCATTCACACTCACACTCATAACCCAGCCCCCCCGAACGATATGGCCAACTGAGAAATTGAAACAGGCGACTTACGCTACCAGTGGGAATCCTCCGGCCTGTGGAGACAAGGACACACAAACGACGTGACAGACATACAGGCACAGATGGTTATTCAAGGTGGTACACAGGCACAAGAAGTCCTAAGCGGCGTCACAGGGCACCCGACGTTACACGTACGTAGCTCGGATTTCACCGTAAATACACAGCAGGTATTAGATCGGTTTAAGAGAATGTAAGTTCAACAAACACTTCCCAAAGTGTTCCTTAGATAATCTTCCTCTGCCGACTTAGGCTCTTTTTCGTTGACAGTCTGTTCAGTAACGTCTCACAGACGCTGCCACTATCTGTCACCTCGAAAAAACACAGATCCACCGACTTTACTTGTACGCCGATCTTACTACACAAGCGATGTGAAAAATTTCTCTTCCCTAACAAAATATGCAGTGCAAGAGGTTTTATACTGTTAACCTAGAATGTTCTTGAATATACTCATTTCAATTATAATTTATTTCCAGAACCATTCGCGATTAGAGCATGCATTCCACACATAGCAAATCGCATGGCAGCAATCAATCTTCTCATAACAAAATAGCCAACTACTGTTTCCTAACAATAGTGCGTTCTGCACGGGCGTGATTCACTCGCTTCTTTTATTAATTATAAACTTAATTAATTTATCCTAATACTCTCCCCTTACTACCGTAACTTTTAACCTCTATGTACAGGCTGATGATTAAACTATATACATAGGCGCACGACTGCAATCTGCGTAGCGTGACAAGGGGGCATACTGCTGACATAATGTCATGGCTTAATCCAATCCAATCCAAATTCAATCCAATACAGGAAAATTTCATTCAACAATAACAGAGTGCCTACATTTGGGGAAAAGTAAAAAACTGTCTAACGAGTCATTATATAAAGTTGACTCCAGTGAGTGCCTTCTATCACTCCTGAGAATAGAACCTTACTCTATAATGTTTAATATATAATATATAATATATTATATATATTATATATTATAATATAATATATAATATATAAAATAATATATAATATAAGGTTTCTCTATAATGACTGGGCAGATAGGGGGGCAAAACAGGGTGCCTCAAATTTGAACTCCAAGGTTATTGCATTGAAGAAATCCCCCATAGAAATACAACATCATATTGAACAATTTTTACTTCGACAAATTATATTTGACACACATTTTGAAGAGCAGAGTAAAGTCTCAAGAGCTATTTCCTCAATGGCAAATCGAATATGGCTCAATGCAATAAGACCGAAATATTGTAAAAATGTTTTATGTGCCTGTGACAGACCTTTGTCTTTAGAACACATGTTGTTTGCATGCTCTACTATTGCCCCTATTTTACCGCTGGAGATGAACGACAAAACTTCCTTAAAAGAACTTAATTATCCTTTGTGTATTACCTTAGCGAAAATACTCTTTGATTCACCTGTTGCAAGATTAATATAATCGTTTAATTTTTATTTTTATTTTTTTTATTATTTTTTTATTTTTATTTTTTTATATTTATTTATTTATTTATTTTTTTTTTTTTGGTCTTATCATCTTGATGAATTAAGACAATAAAAATCAACAACAACAACAACGAATAGAACCCAGACTCCTGCATACAAGGCGAGAGCTCTGCCGCTACCCACTGAGTTATTCCACTGCTCATAATAAGCTTACTCTAGTGAGAATTCAACTTCAAAGTCATTGATGGCCCTCTAGACTTGTTCTGTGTGAGGGATTCTGTCAGCCAGCCAACACTGACCTTAGTGATTTAGGTTTAACATCTGCGATATAAGGTACTGCCGGATGTTGTATAATTACGTCCACTTATATAGCTTAACTACTCCTAAAGTAACTATCTTCTTTCCTATCTTTTCCTCTTTTATCTCTACTATGAACATACCGGGTGCCGTCCATGGCTTGGCATGTAAATAGTCTGTACATTTATATCCGAGTATCTAATTATTTTTATATAATAATTTTTGCATTAGTTTCTACATTATGTTATTGATCATATTTTATTTCTGCAATAGTGGGGAGGCGGGTCTTGCCTTTTTTTTTTATCCGATCATTGTATTAATTAACCATTGTTAGATGTAACAAATTTGTAGTTATATTTTAAATGTGTATGGTGAATCTTATTATTATTTATTATGCCATTGTACTTTTTTTGTTCTTTTTGGTTTTATTATGCTTGTGGAGTGTATTGCTCTGTGGGTTCGGGCATTAAATAGAATAGACCCAACGTTTCCCGGCGTGTCGTAAGAGGCGACTAACAGGGGTGATGTTAGCACGGCATCACTGGGCGAAAGTCTTCTACACAGAAGTCACCGGCCAGGGCGGAGGAACCTCACGTTACTACAGGTTCAACGACCATGTGCTCAGGGCCAAGGCGAGCCACACTGTATTCGTGGATTTCGGCTGTGGCCAACAGCCTGGAGAGGATTGGGCACCGCCAGGTCTTTTTTGCCCAAGACACACTACATGATGACACAACCCACTAATTCCATACCGGATCGGTCGTCGCCCGGGTCGTCACACGGCACAAGGACCGCGCCTTCCGTTGGCCACCAGGACGGAGGTGTTAAGTATGCTACTGATGGACAATTTAGCAAGATCCGCACGAGAAACAACATCGTCATAGGAACCTGGAATGTCAGGACCCTAACTGCGGAAGGAAAATTAGAAGAACTGGCCCACGAGTTGGACCACTATCGATGGAATGTTCTAGGTATCAGCGAACTGCGCTGGAAAGGCCTAGGTGAAACAACGACCGACAAAGGCCACAAGCTCTATTTCAGCGGTAGGGATGACAGGCACGAACACGGCGTTGGATTCTTGGTCCACAAGAACATTCTAGCCACTGTCATGGGTTGCCGCCCAGTCTCCAGTAGACTCATTACCATCCGCCTGAGAGCAGCCCCTTTCAACATCACCATCATCCAGGCCTACGCCCCAACATCAGACTATGACGACAGCGAAGTGGAGGATTTTTATGAAAATCTACAGGCGGTCCTTGCCAAGTGCCGAAGAAGGACATAGTCATAGTGCAAGGCGACTGGAATGCCAAGGTTGGCCAAGATGCGCACCACAACTGGGGAGACACATGTGGACCCCACTGCAACAACGAGACAAATGACAGGGGTCTGAGACTCTTGGAGTTTGCCAGATACAACAATCTGGTACTGGCAAACACGCTTGGTCTCCACAAAAACTCCAGACGATGGACATGGCACAGTCCTGGCGGGGAGCATCACAACCAAATAGACTACATCATGGTCAAGAAACGCTTCAGATCAAGCATCAACATTGGCAGGACACGTACTTTTCCAGGAGCAGACATCGGAAGTGACCACGATCTCGTGATGATGTCTTTCCGGCTCCACTTGAAGAGAGTAAATACAGCAAAGTGCACTAGACTGAAGTTCGACCTGGACAAACTGCAAGACCCAGAGGTGGCAGAACTATTTCAGGCCACAATTGGAGGGAAATTTGCACCACTGCTCATTTTGGGGGCTGGTGAAGTAGATGTCAACACCATGACCACCACCTTCAACTCAGCTGTGACAGATGCCGCCACTGAGATCCTTGGCAAGCACCGACCAAAGAAGAAGCTGTGGATCACACCTGAACTTTTGGATCTGTGTGATAAACGAAGAGAGATGAAAAAGAAAAAGAACACCTCACAGGGAGCTGATGTCTACCGAAAAATCAACAATGACATCCGAAAAGGCATGCTCACAGCAAAGGAGAACTGGATAGAAGATCAATGCCAGGAAATAGAGAACAGTCTGAACAAGAACAACAGCAAGAAGGCCTACCAGACTGTGAAGCGGCTGACAAGTGTCAAACAGCCCAAAGTCTCCACTATCCAAAGCAAGTCTGGCATATGCCTTACAGAAGAACAAGAAGTCTTGGACAGATGGACAGAGTACTGCTCTGACCTTTACAACCATACACCAAATGGAGACCCATCAGTTCTAGCATGTCCCGAGAACAGAGAAGAAGAAGAAATCCTCCCAATTCTCCGGGAAGAAGTTGAGGCAGCAGTGCAAGCGCTAAAGAAAGGGAAGTCAGCGGGAGTGGACAACATACCCGCGGAACTGCTACAAGCAGGAGGAGAAGCGATGATTGATGCCCTCACCATTATCTGTAACAAGATCTGGCAGAGTGGGGAGTGGCCTATACCATGGACCCAGTCGCTTGTCATCACTCTTCCCAAAAAAGGTAACCTTCAGGAGTGTGAAAATTACCGGACCATCAGCCTCATCAGCCATCCCAGCAAGGTCCTCCTGAAAATAATACTCAACAGGTTGAAACCCCAAGCTGAACAAATCATAGCTGAAGAACAAGCAGGATTCAGAGCAGGGCGAAGTACCACTGAGCAGATTTTCAACCTCAGAATAATCTGTGAGAAATACCTACAGCACCAACAACATCTATATCATGTGTTCATAGACTTCAAGAAGGCGTTTGACCGAGTCTGGCATGCAGCTCTATGGGCAACAATGAAAGTGTACAACATCAGCCCTAAAATTATTGAAGTCATCAAAAGCCTGTATGACAAGGCTACCAGTGCAGTCCTCCACAACAGAGCCATCGGGAATTGGTTCAGAACAACAATTGGTGTGCGTCAAGGATGCCTACTCTCTCCAACACTCTTCAACATCTTCCTAGAGCGCATCATGTCGGATGCTCTTGCAGACCATGAAGGCACAGTCAGCATAGGGGGTAGAGCAATCTCCAATCTTCGTTTTGCAGATGACATTGATGGATTGGCTGGAGAGGAACAAGAACTTGAACAGCTGGTACAGAGGCTTGACACCACCTCCAAAGCCTATGGAATGGAAATAAGTGCAGAGAAGACCAAAATGATGACCAACAACACCAATGGCATCAATACGGACATCAAAGTCCAAGGCCAATCCCTCGACACAGTGCATAGCTTCAAATATTTAGGAGCCATTGTATCAGACAATGGGTCCCGACAGGAAGTCCTCTCCAGGATCGCACAAACAACTGCTGCCCTGACAAGGTTGAAGCCCATTTGGAAAGACAGGACCATCAGTCTACATTCCAAAGTAAGACTGCTGCGCTCCCTTGTCATCTCCATCTTCCTATATGCTTGCGAAGCATGGACCCTCACAGCAGATCTCCAACGAAGAATACAAAGCATGGAGATGAGGTGCTACAGAAGACTTCTGGGCATTTCCTATACCCAACACATCACCAACGACGAAGTCCGACAGACCATCACACAAGCCATTGGACAACACGATGACCTGCTAACAGTGGTGAAGAAACGGAAACTTCGGTGGTATGGCCACGTCACCAGATCATCAGGCCTTGCAAAGACTATTCTGCAAGGCACAGTGCAAGGAGGTAGAAGAAGAGGGAGACCGAAAAAGAGGTGGGAGGACAACATTCGAGAATGGACTGGTTTGACACTGAGCGAAGCCATCAGGGCTGCTGAGGACAGAGAAAGATGGAGTATGCTGGTTAAACGATCATCTGTGGTGCCCCTACGACCTTCGGGTTACGGGACAGGATAGGATAGGAGTGTATTGCAAATGTTGTTGTTCCATGGAATGCCTTTGCGAGTACGGTTGGCGTGAATGCTTGCATACCTTGTTTTATTGTTTATGTTTGTTTTAAAGATATATCCTATGTTAAGAGCGGGGAGCCCAGCCCTGAGCTGGGGGTATCGCGCTATATAAGCCTACTTTATTATTATTATTATTATTATTATTATTATTATTATTATTATTATTATTATTATTATTATTATTATTATTATTATTATTATTATTATACTTGCCACATGCAGTAACATTAGCCATATAATTTTGACCTCAATAGATGCGATAGAAGAAACCGTTGGATTCTATATTTACTTTATAGTTCTAGTTTAAGCTCCTAAGACATAGACATCCAATGAACTCTCTCTCTCTCTCTCTCTCTCTCTCTCTCTCTCTCTCTCTCTCTCTCTATCTCTCTCTCTCTCTCTCTCTCTCTCTCTCCCTCCGCTCCCTTCCTCCCCCAATCCCGTTCCATGCCCCTCTGCCGTGGAATCTGGAAGTTGAGACTGATTTGGGTTTGTATGTCACATTCCAATAACCCCATGCTTTTACGTCGTGCTTTCCATCTCGCGGCAATGTTCACGAAATCATCAAATCTGATGACTGATCAATGGACGGGGCAAAAAACACAAAGGTATAGATAAGGTACCCCAACGACAACAACAGCAGCAGCAAGAACGAGGGACAAGAAGTGGCATTAGGAGGACAGGGAAGAAGAGGAGAGAAGGAGCAGCAAGAATTAAGTTTAGGAGAATGCGAAAGAGGACGATAGGAAAGAAATGGATGAGGAGCAGAAGGAGAAGAATGGAAAAAGAGCAAAAGTGCCAACAATAATATTACATCAACAACAAAAACAAAAGGGAGATGAAATACAGATGAAAAAGCAGAAAAAAAATGTCGCACGGGTTTGCATTGTACAAACGACAACCACATATAAAACGTGAGGTAGAAGTGGTAAGAGTTTAACATCCAAAACATGTTCCGAATTCACATTAGTAGAGAGATGGGTAAGGGGAAGTAAGCGGCAATGAACGAAACGAACGAGTTCTCTCCCGTACCCCACTTCCAAAACGAACATAAATCTGCTTTTTACACCCATGAACCTAATACTGTTTTACGGGCAAATGCGGGCAAATGCACGAGTAATTGCCTCTTCGCCTACGTCGCTGTGACAGTCGCTGGCCATGTTGATGATGCCGTGGCTGCTAAAGCTGATAGTGAAATGAATGTGACTACCAGCAGCGGACAGCAGTGAAAAGATGTGCTGGAAGAAATGTGCTTGTACCTCCACCTCTGTCTTCTCTTTCTCAGACAACCTTCCCATCTCTCTCTCTCTCCCTCTCTCTCTCTCTCTCTCTCTCTCTCTCTCTCTCTCTCTCTCTCTCTCTCTCTCTCTCTCTCTCTCACACGCTTGAGACGCGCGCGATAGATCTGATCGTTTTTATTTTGCAAAGCATGCAATAATAGAGTGTATTTACCTTGGATTTGATTTTGCGTTGTTGTTAGAAGAAGCTTTGAATAACGTTGGTAATTTTAGTTGGTCGATATTATTTGAGAATTTTCTAGAGTTGGTTGTTTACTATCGATCGAAGTTTCGCGATGGGTGTAGTAACAGCTGAGAGATTCTTTTAACCTAAATATGGTTGTATGACGTAAGACAGTGATGACGAAGTTTATTCTGATTGGTTATAATTGTGTCTTGCCCGAATGTTCTTTCTTTCTGTGGAGTATAGAGAGACTATATAAATGCCGCACTGTTTCAAAAGTAAAATGTTGAGAGTCTCCTCTTTGAAAATCCTTATCGGGAAGAGAGGGGACTATAAACTGATTTTAAAAAAAAAAAGTAAAAAGGAGGTGGTTCACCCGTCCCCTATACGCTTAATGTGTCCGGGGACGTAAATTTACTCCACAAAAAAAAAAGTAAAAAGGTTGAAAAAGTGAAAAGCGACTGAGCGATTGTATGCAGTTGTTGATGTACGCTGAATAAAGTTGGAAAACTTTATACGACTCCTCCTGCCTTTTTGCTGAGTGAACGGGTTGCGTGGATAAACGAATCCGAGTTACACTTATCAGGATTCAAGCATTGGGGCTGAATCAACTACTGATAAAGAAAACCAACAAAGAGTGTAACACTCTCTCTCTCTCTCTCTCTCTCTCTCTCTCTCTCTCTCTCTCTCTCTCTCTCTCTCTCTCTCTCTCTCTCTCTCTCTCACCCGTTTCTTTATTTTCTGTTTTTCTTTCTCTTGAAGATAGGTGGCTCTTTTTCTTCGTCTTCTTTTTCTTCAAGATGTTTTCGCCTCCGTTCGTAGTCTGCCGTATCGCCAATGGCCGGTGTGGACGTTAAACTTCAACGTTAATTCATTTTGGCATCATTCTTCAATTCCTGCCCTTTCTTTCTCTTCTCTTCTATGACATTTTCTCCACTGAAGGCAGACATTGTCTTCCAGGCTTTACGAAATGGCTCCCGGGATCAACGATCGTATGTTAAAAGAACAACAAGAGCTGTACATGTGTTTTGGAACTATGAACTATGATATATCGGTCTGGCCCTTAAACAGCTGTGCCCCGATAGACCGATAAACCGGTCTCGTAACTTTACCTTAGTTTTTGCGGTCCGTACGAAGCTTACTGTTCTTCCTAGTACTTGCTGTTTGGAATAGGGTTATTGAGGGTTATTGGGAATACGGTAAAGCAAAATGTTTGCGCTCTAGTGCGAGCACAGTGCGTGTTTTTGTGACGTTTTTTTTCTCAATTTTGCGTCATGAAACGAAGGTCTACAAATCAAGGAAGCGTCGCTAAAGCCCCGGTCACAGTGCACTTGCGGATGCAAAGAGGATGTAAAACGTAAAAATAATCTTGCCATCCGTTGGAAACCGCAATGCATCCGTTGTGTACTCATTGCATTCGTGTTTCATACGCTCTATCCATTGAGCATCCGTCCACTGTGATTTCATCCGCGCAAAATGTTTTGAGTTGCACAAAACTTTTAGAACGGATGAACGTACGATGTAAATCCGCGACACATACGAGCAGCAAACGTACTATGTTCGTAAACATCCGTTAAACGTCCGCTGTATCCTCTCTGCATCCTCTGGGGTTCCTCGCGACTCGCATCCGCTGCAGGTGAAAACGGAAAGAGAAAGGAAAGATAAGGTACATGGAACGTCTATACATTGTTTGTAGCACGGAAATAGAAAGGATGTAAGCGTATGCATCTCGTATATAAAGTATTCTAAAAAGACACAACGTTTGTATCTGGGATGTATCTCGTATATTTAGGATGTCCAGAGTATGTAGAAGGACTATTTGCGGACTCCCGATATTTTGTATAAAATGGAGGAGAAAATCATCTCAGTATGGGTCGAGCAGCTGTGGTGTACAGACCTCATCACCCTCGGTCTTGGTCTTCAGCATCATCAATTGTTCTCTACCATGGATGATCAAAGAGTCCATCTGATAGCTGCGCTCATTCAACAGCAGAACCACAACCTGTTCAGACTGTCTCAAGTTTTAGACAGAAGGAGAAGGAGAAGAAGAATACGTCAAAAAGCTGTGTGGGTCCGAGGATGGATCGAGAGAAGAATGGAGTTTGGACTGTATCACCATGTACCAGTTGATGGTGGAGTTGAGGAATGAAGACCCTCGTGCATTCCATCACTTCATGAGGATGCCACCAGCCATGTTTGACGAACTTGTAGAGCGTCTGAGACCCAGGTTGACCAAGCCAAGCATCAACTTCCGTCCCAACCTGGACCCTGGACTGAAGGTGGCACTGACTCTGCGGCACCTAGCCTCTGGAACCACAGTCATACAGAAACATGCAGTATGCATGGAGGGTGCCACACAACAGCATCAGCAATGTCGTGAGAGAAGTTGTACAGGCCATCATTGAAGAATACGCGGACGAGCTCCTCGGGTGCCCCACCACTGAACAAGGCTGGAGACAACTTGCAGAAGATTGGTATATGAGGTGGATCTCACCCTCCAGGAAACTGCATTTGGCCATGACGTACTTCTCCCGGTCAGTGAGCTTGCCGGCGGCCTGCCCAGATTTCTTGAGATGTAGCTTCCCATACCAGGAGTGCATGTGCTTCCACCATCCTTGAAGTACTTCTGCAGTGTACCTCAGGCTCTCTCAGCCTTGTCTCTCCAAGCTGCCTGTTTCTTCTTGGTGTCCCGATACAGTCTGTGGCCCTTTCTCCAAAGGTACTCGTTCTCCCTCAGCCATTCCAGCACACCATCCTCATGCTCTTCGGAAACAGTGTACTGTTTCCTCTCTCTCCATTCTTCTTCCCTTGCCCCTTCATCCCTCTCACTGGACCTTGTTCAGTGCCTTCAGGGGCTTCAGCGGGGCCTTCATGGGCTTGAACATCAGGGCCTTCGGTACCTTGTTCAGAGCCTTCTCGGGCTTGAGCATCAGGGCCTTCAGGTTCTTGAACAAAAGTACCTTCAGCAGCAGGACTTTGAGGGACTTGAAGGCTTTGGGGCTGGTCCACCACAGCAGCAGAAGCTTCACCATCAGAGTCAGTGTCAGGGGGTGGGGTTCTGGTTCTGGTCTTTTTCACCTTGCCAGAGCTTGAACGAGTAGGTAGGGACTTCTGTTTCTTGCCTGACTGATGCACCATGGTTTTGATAAAATATATCGATGTAGCCGCCAGCACGTCTTTCCGTTGTATGCTGACTGCGTGCGTGTTGCATTCTTTTATAACCACGGAGCTGACGCAATCCATACCCCCCGCAAGCGCAGTGAACGGTTTGTATCTGATATTCATCCGCGCGGCATCCCCTTTGTTTCCGTTAGGCGTACTTGATGCATCCGCCTCATCCGCTATGCATCCGCTCTTTCCGCTATGCCTCTGCTTCACCATTATCCCCGGTTACCCCTTCGGAGCTGTCAACCACTTTCATCCTCTAGGCATCCTATGAACATCCGTTTATCATCCCCGCCACATACTACCCACTTCCGTTATTTTCCGTTCTGTTTTCGCAAATGTTCGCCAATTTTGTCCATTTTTGAAGCGGTTGAAACCGGATGGAGCTACCCCCGAAAATTTGCTCGTCCGCTGTGTCCTTTTTGCATACGTTTTGTGTCCATCGGCCACTGAGACCGGGCCTTAAGCGACTGTACACAACTCAGGAAGTAATCGATCCATTGTGGGATGATAATGAAGATGAAGAGATGACATTTGAAGTACTTTGGGTTGTCTAACACTTTGGTTGATAAGTTTTGGTTGTTTTACTAAAAGCATGCTAAAAATGCCATTTTTCTCCGGGGAGCCCAGGGGAATGGGCTCAGAATTGGTGGGGCATCCAGGGTTCAAAGGGATCTTACCTTGTTGTTACATGCCCCGAGGCCAAGATGTAAAATAAACACGCCCAGTTCTAACTATTCTACTCGTGTTCAATAAAACTTTTATCTAATTATCGTATGTTATCCTATCTTATCTTCTCATCTTATCTTAAATTGTTTACAAGATCTTCAAAATATCAAGTTATAATAGGTACTAGCCGACAACCCTAAGGCCCCCATTGTAAGAATAGAGTATACCCTCTTTAACCCCATATCTACGTAAGAGTTTGCCTTATCAAATCACTCTGTACAACTTGTCCCTATAATTTAGTTTCCTGCGGCTCCAAAAAATGTTGCTGTTGCCGTTGTTGTTGTGTGTGTGTTTTTGTGTGTGTGTGTGTGTGTGTGTGTGTGTGTGAGTTTGCGTTTTCCTTTAGTGCATTGTTCTGTGCGTGTGTAATGTGCGTGTGATGCGTGTGTGTTTATATATATATATATATATATATATATATATATATATATATATAGAGAGAGAGAGAGAGAGAGAGAGAGAGAGAGAGAGAGAGAGAGAGAGAGAGAGAGAGGGAGAGAGAGAGATAGAGAGAGAGACCTATAAATCCAGATCTCACAAGTTCAACAGCAATTTACGTAGTATCAGCCAATACCCAAAAGCACCCTATCACACACAAACATATATACACATATATATCATATCATTTGTACACATATATACACATACATATCATATTATGTGTTCGTAACTTCAAAAAGGCTTTGACCGAGTCTGGCATGCAGCTCTGTGGGCAACCATGAGAGTGTACAACATCAGCCCTAAAATTATTGAAGTCATCAAAAGCCTTCTATATCATGTGTTCGTAGACTTCAAAAAGGCGTTTGACCGAGTCTGGTATGCAGCTCTGTGGGCACCCACGAGTAACCATGAGAGTGTACAACATCTGCCCTAAAATTATTGAAGTCATCAAATGCCTGTGTGACAAGGCTACCAGTGCAGTCCTCCACAACAGCGCCATCGGAAACTGGTTCAGAACAACAATCTTTCTCCAACACTCTTCAACATCTTCCTAGAGCGCATCATGTCAGATGCCCTTACAGAACACGAAGGCACAGTCATCATAGGGAGAAGAGCAATCTCCAACCTCCGTTTTGCGGATGACATTGATGGATTGGCTGGAGAGAAACAAGAACTTGAACAGCTGGTACAGAGGCTTGACACCACCTCCAAAGCCTATGGAATGGAAATAAGTGCAGAGAAGACCAAAATGATGACCAACAACACCAATGGCATCAACACGGACATCAAAGTCCAAGGCCAATCCCTCAACACAGTGCATAGCTTCAAATATTTAGGAGCCATTGTAACAGACAGTGGGTCCCGACAGGAAGTCCTCTCCAGGATCGCACACACAACTGCTGCCCTGGCGAGGTTGAAGCCAATTTGGAAACGACAGGACCATCAGTCTACATTCCAAGGTAAGACTGCTGCGCTCCCTTGTCATCTCCATCTTCCTATATGCTTGCGAAACATGGGCCCTCACAGCAGATCTCCAACGAAGAATACAAAGCATGGAGATGAGGTGCTACAGAAGACTTGTTGGACATTTCCTATACCCAGCACATCACCAACGACGAAGTCCGACAGACCATCACACAAGCCATTGGACAACACGATGACATGCTCACAGTGGTGAAAAAACGTAAACTCCGATGGTATGGCCACGTCACCGGATCATCATTTTTTGCAAAGACCATCCTGCAAGGCACAGTGCATGGAGGTAGAAGAAGAGGGAGACCGAAAAAGAGGTGAGAGGACAACATTCGAGATTGGACTGGTTTGACACTGAGCGAAACAATCAGGGTTGCTGAGGACAGGGAAAGATGGAGTACGCTGGTTAAACGATCATTTGTGGTGCCCCTACGACCTCCGAGTTATGGAACAAGGATAGGATAGGAAAAGAACCCTAATGGTAACACTGAAGGAACTCCAGCAACCGGTCACTTTACAATAAAGGCATCACAAGCAGGGGACGCTGAGGGTGTACTCTAATTTAACGAGCCTCCGTTTACACAAATAAAATAGAATATAAACATCATTATAAAATATTAACAAAACACATACATAAAAAAAACGCTTAAATGGCTCAATAATAATACCACAGAAAGCCCTAGTGACTATTTGGCAGAAAGCGTCCAATATCCTCTCTCTTTCTCTCACTCCCCTTCCCAACTTTCAAATACAAAAATCCTGTTTCGCAACAAATCATCATAGCTTGGAAAAACTATTTTAACAAAAAGATAACATAAATAAATACAAGGTCTAAATATAACTTGTAGTCTTATTTACCATGTAATGCGAGGTTTGTATTATTACCTTGCGCAGATCTATAACAATCTCAAATAATTAAATCTATAATGGATTATTGAACACACTATTTGTCTGATCTTTAAAAAAAAACCGACTGCTACAATAATGTACACATAATCGAATTCAATTAAAATCTAACCCTGAAAGTTATACTGTACTGAGCACGTTATAGTGATATGAAAGACCCACACGTTTCAAATTTTAAATATCCACCATTGTGTTTAAACGAAGTTCAGCGCACATTTCAATAACAACAAACTCGACATACAGACAGCACTCCTATCAACGAAGACGCCAACACTTTTTCGAACGGAAACAGATCATATCCCATGAGGAAAACCTCCATTTCCGGTGACAGACATTTTGCGTCCTCACGCGCTGAAGAGTTGCGTCAAGGGGTTGTAACTCCCCCGCTAAAATTCCTCGATCTGTGAACTGGCTCTCTAGGGAGCCTTGGAAAACATTCTCCTCCCTCTGTCATGACATATTAAAAACGGTGGTTTTCTAATGAGCCCACACCCACGTGGGAAATCACGTAGGCTGTCCTCTTTACTCACACTGAGTAACGGCTGAACTTATATCCATGTGTGCCCTATGTCGACACTCTCTGTACCCACCCAGTCCTGGAGTTCACCGAAAGAAGGGCTTGTACGGAAACAACAAATTGAAGTTGTTTGCCCATTTCAAAGAAGAAGAAGAAGAAGAAGAAGAAGAAGAAGAAGAAGAAGAAGAAGAAGAAGAAGAAGAAGAAGAAGAAGAAGTTGTTGTTGTTGTTGTTGTTGTTGCATCAATTTTTATTCATCAGATTAACATAAGTTGTACAAAATTAACATTGACCAAGCCAAGCATCAACTTCCGTCCCAACCTGGACCCTGGACTGAAGGTGGCACTGACTCTGCGGCACCTAGCCTCTGGAACCACAGTCATACAGAAACATGCAGTATGCATGGAGGGTGCCACACAACAGCATCAGCAATGTCGTGAGAGAAGTTGTACAGGCCATCATTGAAGAATACGCGGACGAGCTCCTCGGGTGCCCCACCACTGAACAAGGCTGGAGACAACTTGCAGAAGATTGGTATATGAGGTGGATCTCACCCTCATCATACAAGGATGATGATGATGATGATGATGATGTCATTTGTCTCGTTGTTGCAGTGGGGTCCACATGTGTACCCCCAGTTGTGGTGCGCATCTTGGCCAACCTTGGTATTCCAGTCGCCTTGCACTTTGACTATGTCCTTCTTCGGCACTTGGTCAAGGGCAGCCTGTAGATGTTCATAGAACTCCTCGACTTCGCTGTTGTCATATTCTGATGTTGGGGCATATGCATAGCTCTGCATAATGGTGATTATTTATTATTATTTATTATTATTTATTATTATTTCTTTATGTTGGGGCATATGCATAGCTCTGCATAATGGTGATTATTATTAATTGTTTTGGGGGTTCAGAAGAAGAAGAAGAAGAAGAAGATGATGATGATGATGATGAAGAAAAGCCTTTTCTCAATATGACAGCAAACCACAAGAACTGAAATATGGTGATTAAGACGGTATCAAGCAGCGCCTTAAGGCACACAAATCTATATGAATTTGTGTGTGTTAACATCTGCATTGGACTCTCTTAAATCTTATCATATTTTTCTCTCTTATGTGCATTTTAACTGTACTGCCAACATGAGCTGAACATTATACAAGCGCATTATATTCAATACTTGCGTATCATCATCATCATCACCTTGTAACTCACGAGAGTATTGGGGCTTTAAAGCGAAAGACTATAATAGTCACTGCCAATGTATAATGAATAGTGCGCTCTTTTCACTATCGGTCCCCATCGGTAAGGACTGTAACAAATACCTAGCCCCTATGCAGATACAATTGTCAGCGATTAGCTTACGTCTGTGGTGTTTACTGCTTTCTTCAACCAAACTTTACAAATACGCTTTCTAAACTGCGAAAGTTTGTTCCTTGAACAAAAAACAAGTCCTCGGGGCAAACGGGGAGGGTGTGTGTTTGCGTAAGGGGTGTAGGGGACATAACTACAGGAAGAAAGACCAGTCTGGAATTGTTCTCTCCTTGAGGAAAAAAAAAAACAAGCGCAAATCGATCATAGTTGATGGGACATGACAGAAGCTGAAAATAAGGGTTTTGAGGTTGGGATGATACAATAACAATACAGTATTTTAAAGACTGGTTGTTGACGGAATACAGTTACGTTCAGGATAAGGGAAAGGGGGAGGGAGGGGGATAAGGTGCAGTTACAAAGACTGGCTGGAGTAGGGTGGGTGGGTGGACGGTGTGGAGATGATAAAACAGGGTTCAGGCTGAATTACACTTATCAGCGCTTTGCGAGGACCAACGGCGAGCAGCCACTTTATCGGTGGCACGTAAGCTATCCGTCATTAGACGAGCGTTTTAATTCCCTTTTACAGAGGACATTATTACACTAGCGATACTCGTCTAAACAGACAAACAAACTCATAGAAAGAACAGTGGATTCCCTCCTCCTCCTCCCCCCCTCTCCTCCAAATAAATCGGATAAAAGTGGCATTAGCAATAAGATATTTGAAAGCAAATCCTTTTATCGTCAACTTTATGTTCTTCATATAAAAGCTTTCTTCTTCATTTTTTTTCATAAACGTAATCGATTTCGAAGTTTCTAAGCTTAATAAAGGTCGACGCAACTGGGGGACAGGAGTATAATAGGAAAAAAACCATAGAACGTATTTAAAAAAAAATTGCCAATACCGATCCCAAAATAAATCTATCTTTAGATTCACATGCGCTCTCTCTCTCGCTCTTTCTTTCTCTCTCTCGTTCTCTCTCTCTCTCTCTCACACACACACACACACACACACACACACAGAAACATTATGAGTACCGACTTACAGTGTAATGGGGGCTTCTTTCACTTTCTTTCTTTCCCTCTTTTCCCAGGTATTGATGGAATTCGTGCTACATTTCCATTAATAGTTTTCTTCGTCTCCACACTTCCACCCTTCCTACCCCTTTTCTTTCATTCTGCTAAAGTTTGGTTCTTTGTTCTTCTTTCTTTTCTTTCTCCTTCGTACTTTCTTTCTTTCTTAAAGAAGATTGTTTTGGGGGGCAAGTTACCTAGCAACGGCACTTCATTTTCTTTGCACAGTAATAAAACCATGGCAACGAACGTGGCAATACATTTTACAGTGGTAAGTACGTCTCGATGCGACTATATTTTCTGTCTACATGGAAATAACAATCCTCCAAACTCACTTTCCCCCACCCCCTGCCTCCTCGTATCCGACAATGCATCCCCACCATCCACTGCACTCTTTCAGTCTCTCTCTCTATATATATTTATTAATTTATTAATTTATTTATTTATCTGCAATTCTGTCTGTCTCTCCCTCCATCTCTCTCTCTCACCCTCTCTCTCTCACTCTCTCCCTCTCCATCCCCAACGCCCACCTGACTACTTCCCTCCTTCGTTTTGTCTTTCAGTTCATTTTCTTTTGTTCGTTTATTTCTTTCGTTTCCCTCTTGACGTTTTTCGGTCTGTATGCTAGGTTGCGAGTATTACACCCTAGCGAAAGGCGTCCTCAATTCCTTTCCTATCCTATTCTATCCAGTAACTCGAAGGTCGTTATGGGCACCACAGATGATCGCTTAACCAGCGTACTCCATCTTTCTCTGTCCTCAGTACCCATCATAGCTTCGCTCAGTATCAAGCCAGTCCATTTACGACTGTAGTCCTCCCACCTCTTTTTCCGTCTCCCTACTTCTTCTGCCTCCTTGCACCGTGCCTTGCAGGATGGTCCTTGCAAAGCCGGATGCTCTTGTGACGTTGCCATACCACCGGAGTTTCCGTTTCTTCACCACTGTAAGCAAGTCATCGTGTTGTCCAATGGTTTGTGTGATGGTCTGTTGGACTTCGTCGTTGGTGATAGGTATAGGAAATTCCCAGAAATCTTCTGTAGCACCTCATCTCCATGCTTTATATTCTTCGCTGTAGATCTGATGCGAGGGTCCATGCATCGCAAGCGTATAAAAAGATGGAGATGACAAGGGAGCGCAACAGCCTTACCTTGGAATGTAGACTGATGGTCCTGTCTTTCTAATGGGCTTCAAACCTTGTCAGGGCAGCAGTTGTTTGTGCGGTCCTGGAGAGGACTTCCTGTCGGGACCCAATGTCTGATACAATGGCTCCTAAATATTTGAAGCTATGCATTGTGTTGAGGGACTGGCCTTGGACTTTGATGTCCATGTTGATGCCATTGGTGTTGTTGGTCATCATTCTGGTCTTCTCTGCACTTATTTCCATTCTATAGGCTCTGGAGATGATGTCAAGCCTATGCACCAGCTGTTCAAGTTCTTGTTTCTCTCCAGCCAATCCATCAATGTCATCCGCAAAACGGACGTTGGAAATTGCTCTAAACCCCCATACGGACTCTGCCTTCGTGATCTCCAAAGGCATGTGACATGTTTCGCTCCAGGAAGACGTTGAAGAGTGTTGGAGAGAGTAGGCATCTTTGACGCACACCGATTGTTGTTCTGAAGCTGTTCTTGATGGCGCTGTTGTGGAGGACTGCCCTGGTAGCCTTGTCATACAGGCTTTTGATGACTTCAATAATTTTAGGGCTGATGTTTTACACTCTCATGGTTGCCCACAGAGCTGCATGCCATACTCGTTCAAACGCTTTCTTGATGTCTACAAAAACGTGGTATAAATGTTGTTGTTGCTGTAGGTATTTATCGCATATTATTTTGAGGTTGAAAATCTGTTCAGAGGTACTTCGCCTTACCCTGAATCCTGCTAGTTCTTGAGCTATGATTTGTTCAGCTTGGGGTTTCAAACTGTTGAGTATTATTTTCAGGAGGACCTTGCTGGGATGGCTGATGGGGCTGATGGTGCGGTAATGTTCACGCTCCTGAAGGTTACCTTTTTTGGGAAGAGTGATGACAAGCGACGTGGTCCATGGTGTTGGCCACTTCCCACACTCCCAGATCTTGTTATAGGTAAAGGTGAGGGTGTCAATCATCGCTTCTCCTCCTGCTTGAAGAAATTCCACGGGTATGTTGTCCACTCCCGCTGACTTCCCTTTCTTCGGCGAATGCACTGCTGCCTCAACTTCTTCTCGTAGAATTAGGAGGATTTCTTCTTCTTCTCTGTTCTGGGGATATACTAGAACTGATGGGTCTCCGTTTGGGGTGTGGTTGTAACGGTCACAGCAGTACTCCGTCCATCTATCCAAGACTTCTTGTTCTTCTGAAAGGCATATACCAGACTTGCATTGGATCGTGGAGACCTTGGGTTGTTTAACACTTGTCAGCCGCTTCACAGTGTGGTAGGCCTTCTTGTTATTGTTCTTGGTCAGACTGTTCTCTATTGATCTTCTATCCAGTTATCCTTTGCTGTGCGCATGCCTTTTCGGATGTCATTTTGGAGTTTTCGGTAGGCATCCGCTCCCTGTGAGGTGTTCTTTTTCTTTTTCATCTCTCTTCGTTTATCACACAGATCCAAAAGTTGAGGTACGATCCACGGTTTCTTCTTTGGGCGGTGCTTGCCAAGGATATCAATGGCGGCACGGGTCACAGCTGAGTTAAAGGCGGGGTTCATGGTGTGGACATCTACTTCACCAGCTCCAAAATGAGCAGTGATGCAAATTTTCCCCCCAATTGTGTCATGAAATATTTCTGCCCCCTCCGGATCTGGCAGTTTGTCCAGGTCGAACTTCAGTCTAGTGCACTTTGCTGTGTTTACTCTCTTCAAGTGGAGCCGGAAGGACATCATCACGAGTTCGTGGTCACTTCCGATATCTGCTCCTGGAAAAGTGCGTGTCCTGCCAATGTTGATGATTGATCTGAAGCTTGTCTTAACCATGATGTAGTCGATCTGGTTGTGATGCTTCCCGCTGGGACTGTGCCATGTCCATCGTCTGGATTTTTTGACCAAGCGTGTTTGCCAGTATCAGATTGTTGTATCTGGCAAATTCCAAGAATCTCAGACCCCTGTCATTTGTCTCGTTGTTGCAGTGGGGTCCACATGTGTACCCCCAGTTGTGGTGCGCATCTTGGCCAACCTTAGTATTCCAGTCGCCTTGCACTTTGACTATGTCCTTCTTCGGCACTTGGTCAAGGGCAGCCTGTAGATGTTCATAGAACTCCTCGACTTCGCTGTTGTCATATTCTGATGTTGGGGCATATGCATAGCTCTGCATAATGGTGATGTTGAAAGGGGCTGCTCTCAGATGGATGGTAATTAATCTACTTGAGACTGGGCGGCAACCCATGACAGTGGCTAGAATGTCTTTGTGGACCAAGAATCCAACGCCGTGTTCGTGCCTGTCATCTCTCCCGCTGAAATAAAGCTTGTGAACTTTGTCGGTCGTTGTTTCACCTAAGCCTTTTTCAGCGCAGTTCGCAGCAGGAAAAGTCCCTTAAGAGGCTGACTATCAATGTACAGCACTATCCCCTATAGTCTTAAGGTCGAGAGGTCTCTACAGTTCAATATTCAGTCGACGGATCACCGCAGTTCAGTATTCAGACTTTGTAGGACTTTAGTAAATTATACTAAACTGTCCCCATCATTATTTGCTGGAAGGACCAACCCCTGGGGCCAACAACCTTCATCTATACATGTAATTCTACTATGTTTCCCTTAAAAGGTTCCCTAGGAGGTTACAGTAAGGCTAATTGCCTTTTTACGTCGGTCTGTGTCCCCATTCGCTTCGTTTGCCAAACCTAAATAGCTTTTATTTCTGGGAGCGAAAAAAGATAAATATCTGCAGAGAGAGAGGGAAAGAAAGAGAAAAAAGAACGAGTTAGGGAGATATAAAGGTGGTGGTAGTGGTAGCGGTTGTGATGATAGTCTAGATAATTGAGTTGATTGTGCTGGTGATGGTGGGTGGCGATGATAATGAAGGGCGATGATGTAGGCGTTGGTGTGAATGCTGGTTAATGATGGTGCTTTCGTTGTTGGAGATGGTGATGTTGAGGTAAGTGGAACGCGTTGCTGCTGAAGGCGCCAGAAAGGGAACTCAAGATACCTACATCCTTACTGCAAGCAGGCACACTATGTCTGCTACACAATGACCTAACAACTTTAAATTATCGGTATTTGAAAAAGAAAACTGTCAACTCGGAGTCACAATTAAAAAAAACACTACATTGGGCATGGAATCCATCAGTTCCATCTGGAACGTCGTTAACCGGTGTCCACAAACAAGAACTTCTTTCTCAGCTTAAATTTACGTCCGTCTGTCTGTCTCTTTACCTTTCTTTTTGTCACCCTCCCAGTCCTCTCTCTCTCTCTCTCTCTCTCTCTCTCTCTCTCTCTCTCTCTCTCTCTCTCTCTCTCTCTCCCTCAGAGACTGCGTGTATGTCTGTCTGTGTGTATGTGTGTGTATCTCTGTCTCTCTCTCTCTCTCCGATCTCATTGGGGAGTTAAAAACAATTGCGGATCATACAGCACGTTGGCGCTTTGGGCAAGATTCTTTTTTCTACCAACGCCCTGAGCAGTCCTCTGAGCTGGAAATGCGCTACGTAAGAACAATTCATTACATTCTGTTTCTCTCTAACCTCCTTCCCTCCACGCCAGTTTCGTTCATTCTCAAGCAAGCTCTACATTCGAAGCACTGTTCGTTGAAATTAAATTTGTGCCTAATCACCTTAAAAAGACAATGAAGCCAGTCTTGGGCTCAATGGCTCAAACAGAAATCCCTCCCATATCCTTCCCAGCCGGAGCTCCTACAGAATAAGATTGCATCAAACCTAATTACTGATGTGCAGACGAGTTTGAAACAGCTACACACTGTCGTTTTTGTTCATTGTTGTGTGTGGTGGGGTTTCCTTTGAAATGACAAGGAGAGAGAGAGAGAGATTGAGAGAGAGAGAGGGAGAGCGAGAGGAAGAGAGAAATAACATAATGAATGACGACGAGGGACCAGCAAGTTTGTGAAAAGGCTCTCCAAGGACACAGGCAAAGTGCAGAGAGGTGAGATGTGTAACGGAAAAGGCTACTAGGACCCAAAGAAACAGGAGACTGAGATTGAAGCACTTTATTCGTCTATGAACCGTGCATAGAAATTTGTTATTCGGCTGCACAAATATAAAATAAATGTAAAATATGAGAACATAGCTAGAGATAGAGCAAGTGACAGATTAACGCTACATTATCTTTATCCGCCTTTATTTATACTAAAATATGTACTGTTTTGAGTCCGCCACCACTAATGCCTACGGTTCTAGCCAAAGCTAAGATTAGTGTAGGCTTACATATAGCAATCCCAACCGCTGTAAGAATGCTACTAAATATCGTAACCCCTTGTTCTCTAAACAGTGTTTGAATTCTTTCTGAGAGAACGGTGTCTTTGTGTAGCATCCTGTGAATTGTTTCTTTAATTCTAGCAAAGTTAGTTATTAATTTATCTCTGTTTATGGATAAGGTTTCTAATCTTGATGAGCTTTCAGTAGAAAGGTCGGCGAGCCTCTTTTGAATCGTCTGTTTCACATCCAAGTTTAAGTTCAAGTCATCCACTTCTGCTCGTTAATTTTTAGGTTTATTTTTAATTTCTTTGTCGAGCTCGCCAAGAAGAAAAAGAAGAGGAAAATAAACACGGAGAAATAAAGAGAGAGAGAGAGAGGGAGAGAAAGAGAGAGAAAATGCCAATGATTTATTCATACCAGGCACCGTAGCCCATAACAGCAGTGCAGAACAGCAGTATAAAGTTTTAAATGGATGATTAAAGTCTTATTGTTTAAGTACACATTATTTAGTAATAACAGCTGAACTAACTGCTACAGAAGCGAGCGTTGTGGCCAAGTGGGCTAAGGCGGGACTAACTTGTCTTGTCCACAGGCCAGAAACCAATGGCGCCTGACAGGTGTGGGTTCGATCCAGCATCGGGGCGTTATGTTTCTCCGAATATTATTTACTTTCGGATCGAGCAACGTCTCGGGGATTTTCTCCGGGTACTCCGGTTTGCTCCCCCAGCGACTACGCTTTCCCCAGGGGATGCGGCCCAGAATTTCCCTATAAAAAAGGGCCAATAAGGTAATTAAAATAAATTAAAATAAAATAAAATAAAAAATAAAAAATTAGCTGAAGTCTAAGGCTGAAAGGTGAAAATTATTTGATATTTTCGCCCAAAACATTTTTTTTTTCAAATACTGGTTTGTATGGACTCAAAATCAGTATTATGCATTACGAACATTAAATGGGGAAGTACGAGAACTTATATGTACATCTTATATAAAGCCAAACACGCGTAAAACGAACACGCTTTCAACGAACACTTTAAGCGAATGAAAAAAAAAGTTGCCTGCGAGAGTGTTATTATTTATTATTGAGAACTTTCTGGATATAACGAACATGGTTACAACGTACTTCGCTTACCTACCCTATCCTATCCTATCCCGTAATTCGGAGGTGGTAGGGGCACCACAGATGATCGTTTAACCAGCGTACTCCATCTTTTCCTGTCTTCTAGAAGTCTTCCAGAAGAAAGTAAGACTTCGCTTAAGCCGAATATAATTTCTCATCGTTCTTTGAGAGCGAATCCGAGATGATTCTCGTTCTGGACCGCTTTATCGGTCCCTTCGTCCTTTTGGTACGGACAGGTAGGGCCGGTAGATCCGACCGATTGCCTCACAAGGAGTAAAAACTTGGCGGCAAAAGGAAAATTAATTCAGCTCACTTGATAGAGAACTTGAAATATTATTGCATACGGGAGCACATCCAAACAACAACAACAAAAAGCTGATATGACCAAGGAAATTTCAAATTTTATTATCATCAACGCAAAGCACCTTTAATTTATTCATGTATAGCTAGTTGGTTTTTTTTTGAAGAATGTAGGGGGATGATGAATTTTTTTTCGGGGAGGGGGTATAGTTGGTGAAGGTGAGGGAGGGATGTTAATATCACTTCGGTCAAGACATTAAATTATGAAGAATTGAAGACAGAGAAAAGGAGATGGTTTTGGGTTTGGGTTAGTGAATGGAATAAGACACAGACTGGTTGAGACAGACGCATAAACCGACAAAATATCCCATAGACAAAGCAATGAAACCATACAATCGAAGACATGTGCCCCTTAATTGGCCTGAACACTGCAAGCGAACTCTCAGAAACGCCACAATGATAGGCCAATATAATGAAACAATACACACAAGAAATGGATAACGATCTCCTCTAGAAACAATGTTCACGAATGCGATCTTCGGATACAGAACAATAATAACTATCAAGGAAACCGCAACTGAAAGGAAAAGAACTCCAATACGATAGAAAGAGAAACAAAACATGTCAAACAATTATAGGATAACTAATTTGTAGAAGATTAGTTTTATTGTAATGGTCCTTGACTACATGAGAATAAATAATTATCATAACGAAATTGCCAACTGAACGCCAGCCAATAAAGCAACACAATATAGAGATATAAAGCAAAACGTGTTTAGAAAATGATAAATCTCAACGACCTTGATCTTTGAAAAAGTTTATATTTGAATCACGAATCACAAGTAAGGCTGAGTTGTAGTTAAAGTATCTACGTCGTCAAAATAAACAAAATCGGTCCTGTCCTTTTTGTGGAGATAATACTAAAAACAGTGTTTTGAACAGAAAAGTAAAATTCGGACAGAAGGAGCGACGCACCGACAAATGGAAGACATTGAAATATTGTCCATAAGTTCAAGAATCCGTTTACCAAATATTGTTATAAATTCGCCAACTGAACTCAAAGAAATGTAAAACGATGCATCAAACAAAACTACCTACGATTTTAAACAACCAGGAAAATACCTCATTAGCAACCCTCGACTGTTCAAATGATACAGACCTTCAGATACATGAGAATATATTAATATGAACAAGGCACATTAATCTACAAAACACCAAAAGTGTTAAAGCAACCTAACAAAAGCATAACACAATATACAACAATGTATGTGTGACGAACGGACCAGTTTACCCTGCTTACTTTACGATTTAGCCGTGTTTAGTCAATGTAATCTTAGAAAGTTAATGTAGTATAGAGCAGACAATTACAGTATAACGGAGTTACACACACAGCGAGTTTGACGCAGGCAGTGTAGTGACGTCAGCACTGTGTGCGTGGATCAGAAGGCTTATCCAATCGGACGTTAGGCGAGTCGATTACCAGCCAATGGGAACACAGTTTAGAATGGATTCAACCAGGTCTGGCTGATTCAAATAGAGAGATAGAACGGCAGTCGAGTTTGAGACGAGGAGCAGTAACTAGCTACACAGTTAGCAGTGAGCTCTCTCCTGAATAGACCAGGAAGCAGGACTTGAGAATCTTAGAATTCAATCAAGTAGCCACGGGCCTGACTTTGTCAAACGGGTAAATGAACATACTTCTGTTTCATCGTGATATATTTATATTATTGTTGAAATTATGTTTGTGGAATTTGCTATGCATAGATTTGAATTTGTAAATCCGAATTTGCCGTACCACGTGGAAAAGCCGAACACGTGTTAAGCACGACCGGTTTGGACGCCATGTTGTATACCTGACGGAACCACTGTTGGTGAACTTATATGTATGTTTGCAGACCAGTGGCTGTACCAGTGAATGTTTATAATATTATTAGTTCCTTATGTGTATAATTAGCCACGAGTTATATTTATGTATGTATAGGAAATTAGAGTTGAGATTCCATTTTCCAGTGGACCACGGACGTAGCAGAATGTTCGTCGCTTATGTATAGAGATGTGGAGCTATCACTGAGGGCTACTTTGGCTTTCAGTGAGACGCTCTGCACATACCTATCATTCAGGGTTGTGCAGAATTTAGTCTCTTACATTACAGACGAGCAGGCGAGATATGCCGTGCGCCCAACTCCACAGAGAAGACGAGTTGGCTGTTTAGCCTCTACAGCACAGGACTGAGAGAGCAACCCTGGAACACACTCTCCAAGACAACACAGCTTGTCAAGGACCCAAACTACACGACGACCCAGCATGTACCAGAAGCTACCTCAACGAAGGGCTTCAAACAAACCACCCTTGAGTTAAGTGCATAGGAAAAAGTGCACTAAACCTGATAGCAAAAGGACCACAGTAGTCCACTCTTCAGAAACTATAGTAAAACGGACCACAGTAGTCCAATCTTCATGAACTCTAGTAGCCAGTGCCCTATGAAGACATAACAGCTGCCTAGACTATCAGCGATCGAATTATTTGCATTGACTCTTGACTTTTTAAGGTAGATTAGTACATCGAAATTCTTGTATAGAGTAGTAGAAATAAATGTGTGATTTTAACTGTTATCAAGTGGCTGGACTACATATGATTCATAGCCGTGTGAAAGCTAGTGTGACAGTAATCTGCTGACACTCGCACACTCAAGGTTCCCGTCACCCGCACTAAGACATACGGCCAACGTGCATTCGCTTACTCCGCACCTAAGCATTGGAATTCCCTTCCCTCCCATATCCGCAACATACAATCAACACAAGCATTCAAAAAGGCCCTCAAAACCCACCTCTTCAAACTGCATTATTCAGACTGATTTGTATCCCGCTGCCATTCTCTCATCTTTTGTCTATGTCTGATCCGTAAGTGCATAAACGCCTGTAAATATTTATACTGTTTTTCTTCCTGGGCCTAACCGGGCATATAAATAGCTGTGAATAGGTTTTTGCTATTCTATTTTCTGTCTTTTTTGTCATTTGTGTACATAGTTGTAAATAGTATAATTTTTGTCTTTTTTGTAATTTATGTACATAGTTGTAAATAGTCTGTACCTTTACTGTCCCGTCTTTTGGTGTATTGTAGTAAAAGTGATGTTTCATCGAGTGCATGTACTTATATGTAATGACTATGTAAAGCGTGGTGAGTCTGGTCATAGGCTGGAGTACCCGCTATATAAAAATTCGTTATTATTATTTTTATTATATTAATCTTTTACCATTTTTCTATCTATCTCTGTACCCTAGCCTTAACACAGACCGAGCTAAATAAATAAATGTATTACAGTAATTCACAGGGTGCCTCACTAGCGGCTCCCATAGAATAAAGCGTGAGGGTTACAGCATTCCATTGTGCAGAGCCCAGTAACAACTAAACCCCACGTTACAGTATGGAAAACAACAGCGAAAACTAAGCAGCGGAAGATGTTTCGCATAGCGAACTTTCAACGAATAAGAATATTATTATGAACTCTCCAACTGATTTTGATAGTAGCAGAACTAGATAGTAGTATAACTAGATAGTAGAAATTTTTTCCTAACAGATAAGAATATTATTATAAACTCCCCAACTGAACTTTAAGACCTTCGAAACAATACAACCAACATACAAAAAAATAATATAAAACAATAAAGAAATACCTAATTAGCAGCCCTAGACGCGTCAACCAATAAGAACTTTATACAAAGGAGAATATCATTATAAATACTCTAGCTGAACTTAATCGAATTCTAAACGAAACAGCTAAGAATGTAATATCATAAATAAAACAAACGAAAAAAAACTAATTAGCAGAAGATTATCACGATAGCAACCGTTGGATAAATTTACATTATTTTGTTAAGTTCGCAACTGAGCTCAAAGATCCCAAAAGTAAACAGGAAAACAATAGAAAACAAAAGGAGAGGATGGTAATTAGCATTATAGATAAAATCCAAGATAGCCACCTTTGGGAACTGAAATACTAACGAGGTAACTGTGCTCAAAGAACTACACACAGCAATTAACAGACAACGAAAACAAAATAAAACAGCTAAAAAAACAACAACAACACAGAAACAAACAAAATACTAATTAGCATACGTAACACTAATCTCACGACAGCGATCTTTTAGAATAGACTAAAATAAACAAACAAAACATTTGCAGGAAATTAAAAGAGCGCTGTGCGCTTAAAATCTCGGCCTCGTCTAAAGCAAGATGGCAAGCCATTAAAATGTATTTCCAGACACTCGCACACAGAGCCGAAAAATATAAATTTTCAAAAGTGTTTATTTTGTTGGCGGTGTTGGTACTCGGCTTTATCCTAAAAAGAAAAGAAAAACATGGATTGCTGGGCCACTATCTGAAATATCTGCTAGGAAAAAGTCTCGAAATCGGCTCAGCCAATGTTACCATACAGTGCAAAACGCCTTTAGAAACTAGTGAAGTGCAATCATCTTGACCTTTCACAAAGTACAAATAGGAATTATATAACATGTTTAGCAGTAAATAAAATATCAACAAAGTAAAAATGATGTTCTAAGATAAGATAAAAAAGAGTGTGCTTTTAACAAACAAGTACAATTCGGAGCGACGGACCGACGGACCGACGGACTGACGGAGAACTACTACTGAAGGATGACCCATGACGTGAAGTACCTGTATATTAAACCTCAACAAAATCGGTTCCGCCGTGTTTGAGATATCAAGCAAAACTTGTATAGCAACGAAATGAATCCAGTGACCTTGACCTTTGAGGTCGAACAAACATGATGGCACGGGAGGCAAGCCGCTAATCTTGATTTGTTTCTATGAAGTTTGGTCAAAATCCTTTCAGTGGTTCTAGAGATTTGGCTTCCAACGGACCGACCGACATTTGGCTCGTTCTGAATATCTCCCCTCCTCAACCCAACCCCGCCCGACTGTTTCAAAGTTTTTCCAGATAGGTCTGGAAATACAAAAAGATACTAATTAGTTTCCTTATACTAATCTCACGAGCGCTGTCTTTTAGAAGAAATGAAAATGAAGAAACAAGATATCATTTGTAGGAAATTAAAAGAGCACGGAGCACGTTCAAAATCTCGGCCACATCTACAAAATAAATAATGCCGTTTGTGAAATTTAAAAAGGAAAATAAATATAGCTGCCATCATTACGTGTTACGACAGACATTACACGCATTAACGAACCTGCGGCGCAGAGATTAAAACTCAAGCTCGCCAAAGATCAAGATTGTGGCCTTAAATAAACGAACACATCTGCTGCACGATGTTCTAGGAGATTCATTAATGTGTTCGTTCCAGCAGTAGGTTACTTTTTCCCTCAAAATAATACATTTGCCAGTCTGCTGTAACACCAACAGTATTTAGGATTTGTCTCCGATATTCTTGTTCTTTTAGTTCTTGTTCTTTCTTTCTTTCTTTCTTTCTTTCTTTCTTTCTTTCTTTCTTTCTTTCTTTCTTTCTTTCTTTCTTTCTTTCTTTCTTTCTTTCTTTCTTTCTATTCGTTACAAAACAAGCAGAACCGATAAACACTGAAAGGTGCACGCACACACAAATAGACCCAATGACCATACTTCCATCGTCATCCTCAAGCGAACATTATACCATTTCCCTAGAAGGTGTATTTAGCATACCAATGCACAGCAAAGTGTGTACAGATGTTCTCTTCAACTTCCAAGTACCCTGCGGTCACAAAGAATTCAAAAGGTCCTCCATAATATCTGATCTGCAAAAACAGGCGTTAAGGCAGTTGGGTACGTTAAAATCAAAGTGGATAGAATTTCCAAAACTGACGTTTATTTTAAAGCAAACATCCTGAGATACATAAAATGCCAACAACAAAAAAAGTATATTACACCGACAGCCGCTTTAAAGTCTGGTAGTTTTTCTTGCTGTTGTTCTTGTTCAGACTGATCTCTATTTCTATCATTTATAATATATCCAGTTCTCCTTTGCTGTGCGGATGCCATTTCGGATGTCACTGTTGATTTTTCGGTAAGCATCAGCTCCCTGTGAAGTGTTCTTTTTCTTTTTTTCTTTTTTTTAATCTTTCTTCGTTTGTTACATTACACAGGTCCAAAAGTTTAGGTGTGATCCACGGTTTCTTCTTTGGGCGGTGCTTGCCAAGGATCTCAGTGGCGGCATCTGTCACAGCTGAATCTAAAGTGGTGGACATGGTGTTGACATCTACTTCACAGCTCCAAAAACGAGCGGTGGTGCAAATTTCCCTCCAATTGTGGCTTGGAATATTTCTGCCACCTCCGGGTCTTGCAGTTTGTCCAGGTCGACCTTCAGTCTGGTGCACTTTGCTTTGTTTACTATTTTCAAGTGGAGCCGGAAAGACATCATCAAGAGATCGTGGTAACTTCCGATGTCTGCTCCTGGAAAAGTGCGTGTCGTGACAAGTGTTAATTAACCCACGGTCTCCACGATCTAAAGCAAGTCTGGCATGTGCCTTACAGAAGAACAAGAACTCTTGGATAGATGGACAGAATACTGCTCTGACCTTTACACATACGAGATATGAAAATATCTAGATCCACCCAGAGAATTTGCAAACAGCTGAAAAACACCGGCATTTTGATATATTGTCAGCGTATATCTAATGTCTTGCAGACTAAAAAAATAAAGGTGTTCCGCACAAAGAAATTATGACTCCATCCTAGGATGACACAAAGGAAGCCTGTTATCTATTTGACACGATGCCATCGACAGGTGACACATGCAGGTGAGGATGACCTACAAGGAGAGGGTGACCCACAGACATCGAAATGTTTCACAGTGCAAACTAAAACCTGTAATGGTATGTATCTTAGTTATTTATTGCTTACAGGGTCTAGCGAACTGCAAAGAGCCGAATCGGGACCACAAAATCAGGACCACAACTTGGCTGAAAGAGGACTTACCCCTGATCCGTATAAAACGTCTGCTGAAACAACTCTACTGGTAACACTGAAGGCACTCCACCAGCCGGTCACTTTAAAATAAAGGCATCCCACGCAGGGGACGCTGAGGATATACTCTAATTTATCGAACTTTCGTTTACAAAAACAAAATAGAATACAAACATCATTATAAAATATCAGGGGACGCTGAGGCTATACTCTAATTTCTCGAACCCCCGTTTAAAAAAACAAAACAGAATACAAACATCATTATAAAATATCAACAAAACACATACATATTTAATGTTTTCATTACTAAATAATAATATCATAGGAAGCCCTAGTGACCATTTGGCAGAAAGCGTCCAATACTCCCATGCTAACAGACCTCATACACAAATAAGAAGTTTTGGAAGAGTTTTCAAGAGAAAAGGTAGATGACTGGTCTAGCAAAGAAGAAGATAGTATAGTAGATTGATAGAACAGAGAAGGAATGTGAAAGAACAAAAAAGACAGACAGCGACAGTGGGAATTTAAAGCACTAAACTTCCAGAAAGTGGGGATACTATTTATACAGAAACCCTCGGCACCCTTACGGGAGTGGTTGGGGGAGGGATCAGAGGCATCTTGACACAATCCAATTTGTCGATTAAATTAGTTTTGTAATATTAGCATCACACCTCGCTTTCTCAAGAGAGAGAGAGAGAGAGAGAGAGAGACAGACAGACAGACAGACAGAGAGAGAGACAGAGAGACAGATACAGAGAGACTATAAAAGTACAAACACGTGGAAGCACATCTCCTTCTTTCTATGACTAAGGGAGTTCGCAGCCAAGTCACGTTGTTTTGCCCTTGTGTTCGATACTTCCGGTTGCAGAAAGTCTTATGTCCGCATCATGTGGAAGTACAAACCATGGACCAATTAGATGACCTTGTTGAGGCATGTAGATACTTTTTCCTTTCTAAGAAGAAAAGTGTAAGTACTAGATTTAATGTTCTTCATCGGTTTTTGAAATGTGAAACCTGATGTTTTCGACTGTCCAAATAGCCGCTATCGGAGAGACCGCCATTGACGTGTCATTCACTCATTGTCACTTCTTCTTCTTCGTAATACTGTGGATACCCCGTATTCGAGGAAAATGATTCCACAAGGTGCATGCTGGGTGTGTTCTTGTTACCGGCACTCACCCGTCTAGGACATGAGCGTCAAGATCTTTAAAGTCCGTTATGATGGAATGTATGCGACACAGACTAGACCTCGGTTTATACTCTCAGCCGAAGGAGTAGGAAATGGGAGTAAAAACACAATGCCCTGGCCTGGGCTCGAACCCGGGACCTTCAGATCCGCAAGCCAAAGCTCTACCATTAGGCTACAGTGCTTCCCTAGTCCAAAACTTGCGAGGCAAGGTAGAGATGTAGATTGTAGTCATTTCTTATCATGGACATTTTCATGATACATTTGTAAGTTTAGTAGTGTAATTAATTAATCATTGTTTTTGACTTATTTCTTTTAGTTTACGGCGAAACAGCAGCAACTGCCCTGAGGGCGACGTTTGGCGAAATATATAATATAAAATATCACTATCAAAACATGTACGCCATTCAGCAACCGGAAGTTTGGAACACATACGTCCCAAAAAAGACGGGAAGAAGAGAACTTCGGGCCTTCTCGCCGAAAGCCGTGCATCCATATACTGAAGAATCCATGAGAGAGACCTACAGAGACAGAAAGAGAGGGACAGAGCCAGAGAGAGAGAGAGAGAGAGAGAGAGAGAGAGAGAGAGGGGGGGGGGGGCAGAGAAAGAGAGAGAGAGAGACGTGCCTTTGTACAGCATTGTTACAGCGCTGAATAAATAGACATTCCCTCATTCATACCAAACCAAACAAAGCACAGAACAAAATATCAAAGCAAAAAAAAAAAAGCAGAACGCGAATTATTGTATTGTCGTCCCCCGACATCATTGCCATTTCATCGACTATATAGCTCATACTGCTGCAGACATGCTGCATCAAAAACTCTGAAAACAGGCTTGTTTGAATGGGAACTATAAACAAGATGGCCAGAAATTCAAACGTATTTCCACACACACACACACAAACACACACACACGTCCCAACAAGGAGGTATGTCCAAAGAACGTATGTAGATGTGCACTAGTGTGTCCAAAGAACGTCGTGTAAACATGCGCGCGCGCACACACACACACACACACACACACACACACACACAGGCAGATACACACACAGAGCCGAAAAACAAGCATTTTCCAAAAGAGTTAATTTTGGTGGGGCGGTGTTGTGACGCGTTATCCTAACGAAGCAAAAAGGAAAAACATGAAATGATAAATAGCCCACTATCTGAACTATCCGCAAACAAAAATTGTATCAAAATCACCAAAGCCAATGCTATTATACAGCGTACAACGTGTTTAGAAAAATGGCTAAGCACAGCGAGTTTAACATTTGAAAAAGCACAAATAGGAAAGATCTAACAGGTTTAGCAGTAGTTAAAGTATCCACAAAGTAAAAATAAAAAGACGGATTCAGTTAATCTTGAGCTAAGGAAAAAAAAAGTGGAATTCTGAGCGACGGTCCGACCGACTTAAAGACAAACGGACTGCTACTGACGATTGGTCCATGATTTAAAGTACCTGTATATCAAAAGTAAACAAAATCGCTTGAGCAAAATATATTTAGCAACAAAATGACTCCAAGGACCTTGACCTTTGCGGGTAGAGCAGATATGATGGCACTAAGGCAAGTCACTAACCTAGGCGATGTTTCTGTGTGAAATTTAAAAATCCATTCACTGGATTTTGTGATATGGACTTCCAGCGGACCCACTGACAGACCAATATTAGTCTCGTTCTGATTCCCCCTTCTATATTTTTATCGTTTGTTTTTATTGGTAATAGGAGCCATTACTAGACTGTTTACGATCAACCCAAGAGAATTAAGAATGGGAAAAATAAGGTGAATATATTCTGGTCATAACATTACATTGTTCGTATTTCCTATTCCAATGGAAATATAATTTAAACAAATCTGTTAAGAAAGCTTTCGTAATTAAAAAAAAATGTTTCCCATTTTATTTTAATATAATTTATTTTCTGTTTTTTTTATTTTCATGTTTACTATTTTAAGTTTGGCGCTGGGTTTCCACAGTAAGGATGCTTGCATAATAATATTTCATTATATTCTACCCTCTGTCATGTAATTGCATTTCATTTCGTATAGGATTGTGCATTTTGTTTAAAAAAATAATTTATTATTTTAATTGGGTTTTGTGCGGGGTGGGTGGGTTGGGGGTGGGTGGGTGGTTAGTCGGGAGGAGGGGGGGGATGGCAGGGAGCGGAGACAGTTGGAGGGAGGGGGGAAGGGAGGAAACCTCAGTTGGCAGGCCGAGTCGGCAATTTATTTCCCTTTCTCTCTGGTGTGGGTGTCATGGTGGCATAGGTAGACAGTCACCGGTTTCTTATCCCCAAGGTCTCGGGACCGATTCATGTAGGGGGCGAACTTAACGTACGTGACCTTGGTACAAGACTTTTCAGGTCACCGAGAGTTTTCTCCGGGTACTCCGTTTTCCTCGCTCCCTTCAAAACTGCTGTGTGTCTAAAATTTTACAATGTACAAAGCGAAAATTTTCTTTCCGCCTTCTACTAGCGATGTGCCATTACACAATATATGTAAGTGATGAATGTTTGTTTTTTGTGTATATAGGGGTGTCTGGAACATGCCGCGCTTTGAATAAGGCGCGTATAACATTGTTACGTTTGCGACGCGCACGATGGTGCGTGTGATACGCCCGCGATAGATCTGATCGTTTTATTTTGCAAAGCATTCAATAACAGAGTGTGTTTACCTTTGATTTGATTTTGCATTGTTGTTAGAAGCTTTGTATAACGTTGATAATTTTTGTTGGTAGATATTATTGGAGAATTCTCTAGAGTTGTTTGTTTACTATCATCGAAGAACCTAGATAGATCCACTATAAGCTGAGAGCTTCTTTTATGATGAAGAATGTTGTATGACGTAAGACAGTGATGACGAAGTTTATTCCGATTGGTTGTAATGTGTCACGCTCGAACATTCTGACGTTATCTGGAGTCTAGAAAAAACTAAATAATTGATGCACTGTGTAGAAGTTGTAGAGGGTGAAAAGTGAAAAAGCGATTGTATGCAGTTGTTGATGTACGTTGAATAAAATTTGAAAACTTCATACGACGAATCCTGCCTTGTTGCTGAGTGAACGGGATGCGTGGATAAACGAATCCGATTTACACTTATCAGGAGGTTTCAAGCATTGGGGCTGAATCAACTGCTGATAGAAAAACACCAAACGAGTGTAACAAACATCCATCATCTTCATCATCATTGGAGTGTGTAAATTACCGCACCATCAGCCTCATCAGCCATCCCAGCAAGGTCCTCCTGAAAATAATACTCAACAGGTTGAAACCCCAAGCTGAACAAATCATAGCTGAAGAACAAGCAGGATTCAGGGCAGGGCGAAGTACCACTGAACAGATTGTCAACCTCAAAATAATCTGTGAGAAATACCTACAGCACCAACAACATCTATATCATTGTCACGGACCGGTTTGATACTATTTCGGTCCGATGACTTTTTTGTGAATTGTAATCTATTCCTGTGATGAGATATAAATTATAATATTATTTTTTTATTGATAACTGAATGCTGATTGGTTGAGCTGGTCATGTGACGATTCGCCAATCACATTCAAACTTGTAGTCAGTCTTCTTTTGTACCACGGAGTGGGTGGTTGTGTTTGTACTTCTGGCAGCTGTTGACTGCAGGTATATATATTGGTTTATTATTGAAATATAGTATTGTAAACATAATAATATTTAACCATGATTATGATTCTACTTATTGTGGAATAAGAATTAATAATAGATAATTTTGATATTAGTATGAAGGATGGATTAGGGAGGTGATGGAGATAGTGGATCGTTGTATATTTTTGATTAACGAATTCAAGTTGGATTAGTATTTGATTTGAGGTTGAAACCTCAACTTGCAATGTATATATTATATTTATTTTTGTGAATGAAAGTAATCAGCGTCAAGATGTAATAATTAGTTGTTATAATTAGTTTTACAATTTTTGCGTATGTGTGAACTGGGTTCTACACATATGAGTTTTGAATTCTATGTTGCTGGTCTGGTCCCGTCACAGAGAGAGAGAAAGGTATATGTGGTAATACAGAAAAGTCTATGTATCAAGATATTTAGTGGGGACAACTTGTATGTTTTCAGAAGTCTCCGGCTGAGGGGCCTCAAGGCGGAAGAAGAAAGAAGAAGAAGAAGAAGAAAGAAGAAGAGGAAGAAGAAGAAGAAAGAAGAAGGGGAAGAAGAAGAAGAAAGAAGAAGAGGAAGAAGAAGAAGAAAGAAGAAGAAGAAGAAAGAAGAAGAGGAAGAAGAAGAAGAAAGAAAAAGAGGGAGAAGAAGAAGGAAGAAGAAGAATGAAGAAGAAGAAGAAGAAAGAAGAAGAGGGAGAAGAAGAAGAAGAAGAGGAAGAAGAAGGAAGAAGAAGTAAAGGAGAAGGAAAAGAAGACGAAAAGGAAGAAAGTCAAGACGGAGACAAAGCTCCCGAAGGAGGAAGAAGAAGGAGAAGAAGAAGGAGAAGAAGAAGGGTGGAAGCATACAGAAGGAGCCAGAGAAGAAGCCAAAGAAGAAGACGAAGAAGAAGACGAGCACCCAAACATAGCCACATCAGAAGCAGTAGCAACCGCTACCACATCGACAACAGTAGCAACCGCTACAACATCAGCAGCAGTAGCTACCGCTACCACATCGGCAACAGTAGCAACCGCTACCACATCAGCAGCAGTAGCAACCACTGCCACCTCAGCAGCAGCAGCAACAGCGGCAGCGGCCACAGCAGCAGCAGCAACAGCGGCAGCGGCCACAGCAGCAGCAGTGGAGGATTATCGGAAGGCGGAGAGGACGATAGATAGAGGAGAAAACCCCAGGATAGATAGAGAGAAGGACATGGACAAGGAGAAGGAGGATAGCGCCTAGACAGAGATAGAGATTAGAGACAAAGAAGGACACATTAAATCATAACCTCCATGAGACTATTGGGGGAACCTCTCTCTGTCGACGGTGACCAGGTCGATATTGGTGTTTATTGTGACTGGTGATACTTGGATTATCTGACCGGGATTTTTGTGGTGGTTTTGGTGATTGGTGACTTTATTCTTGGATTATCTGACTGAGACTTGTGTGTGTATTTTTTGAATGGTATAAGCCCTGGATTATTTCTACATAGTACGTGAGTACAAAACTATATATATATTTTTCCATATTATTGATTGAATTGTAGGTACTTATGTGAACTTTGTTGATTATTGTTTATTTTCTAGTAATAGAAAGGGGGTGTGACGACAAAAGAATTCTTGAAAGTTAGGGAGTGTGAGACGGGAGAACACGCAGAATATTCACGCACGCATACACGCAGTTTATTGAAATAACCCCTTTCGTTACAATCATGTGTTCATAAACTTCAAGAAGGCGTTTGACCGAGTATGGCATGCAGCTCTATGGGCAACAATGAAAGTGTACAACATCAGCCCTAAAATTACTTAAGTCATCAAAAGACTGTATGACAAGGCTACCAGTGTAGTCCTCTATAACAGCGTCATCAGGAACTGGTTCAGAACAACAATCGGTGTGCGTCAAGGATGCCTACTCTCTCCAACACTCTTCAACATCCTCCTAGAGCGCATCATGTCAGATGTCCTTGTAGATCACGAAGGCATAATCAGCATAGGGGGTAGACATGACCTCCAGAGCTTATGGAACAGAAATAAGTGCAGAGAAGACCAAAATAATGACCAACAACACCAATGGCATCAACACGGACATCAAAGTCCAAGGCCAATCCCTCAACACAGTCCATAGCTTCAAATATTTAGGAGCCATTGTATCAGACAATGGGTCCCGACAGGAAGTCCTCTCCAGGATCGCACAAACAACTGCTGCCCTGACAAGGTTGAAGCCCATCTGCGCTCCCTTGTCATCTCCATCTTCCTATATGCTTGCGAAGCATGGACCCTCACAGCAGATCTCCAACGAAGAATACAAAGCAAGGAGATGAGGTGCTACAGAAGACTTCTGGGCATTTCCTATACCCAACACATCACCAATGACGAAGTCCGACAGACCATCACACAAGCCATTGGACAACACGATGACCTGCTCACAGTGGTGAAGAAACGGAAACTCCGATGGTATGGCCAACGTCACCAGATCATCAGGCCTTGCAAAGACCATCCTGCAAGGCACAGTGCATGGAGGTAGAAGAAGAGGGAGACCGAAAAAGAGGTGGGAGGACAACATTCGAGAATGGACTGGTTTGACACTGAGCGAAGCCATCAGGGCTGCTGAGGACAGAGAAAGATGGAGTATGCTGGTTAAACGATCATCTGTGGTGCCCCTACGACCTCCGGGTTACGGGACAGGATAGGATAGGAATTTTATTTATTTATTCATTCATTCATTTATTTGTGTGTGTTGTTTTTGTTGTTGATGTTGTTACAGTTTGTACTTTTAAAACAAACACAGTACAGACGTATCAGTACAAAAACCAAAAACGTCATAAACAACAAGTAGATAAAGGTGAACCACCGAAAGAAGAGTTTTTTTGGTTGAGGTTGTAAGCAATTTTTTCAAAAACATTCGATTTTATGTCTCATTCGTTGTTGTCATTGCTGAATCTTTCTTTTATTTATTTTTTTTGTGCCTCTGATTAAATTACATTGCACTGATGTAAACGTCGTAAGCTTACTGATTTCGTCAAATGATGATGATGATGATGATGATGATGATGATGATGATGATGATGATGATGATGATGATGATGATGATGATGATGATGATGATGACGACGACGACGACTATGATGATTTCTTGCCCACCCTCTTCCCCATTTAAAATCAACAGAATTTTTCAAATAATGATTTCGAACAACCCTCCCACCACTCCCATCAATAAATAAATAAATAAATAAATAAATAAATAAAATTAAAATATCAAAAAGTTTCAAATGCAAGATAGATATACTGTAGCTGGTCTCTGCTAGATTATAAACTATTAGACAATTCTGTATTGTTCTCACGGTGGCCGCAAAATCTGTTTCCACAGCTCTTGGCTCTAATGGTACACGGATTCGCACTCCACATTAAATGGGCAACGTCCGGACCGGTATTAGTTTATCCGTTCACTTTCATTGCCTTGTCGTAAGTGGCTGATGCTTGGCTAGGCACTTTTCGCCTCTCAATGGATTAATGAAAGAAGGTCGATATCTGTATTATATCAATAAATATGTATTATAGTTTCTGTAAGAAAATCAATTATGATGATACTTTCCACCACATAACTTTTAACTAGGTTAATTTCCATATTAAATGTTTTGAAACTGATAAAACAACTCCCCCCCCTCTCTCTCTCTCTCTCTCTCTCTCTCTCTCTCTCTCTTTCTCTCTCTCTCTTTCTCTCTTAACATCTTAATAAATAAGTTAAAATTCTATTTCCAAAATTCTGCATCTGTATTATTTTTTAAATCATATTTATCAAACAGGCACCAATCAGTATACACTAATGGTTCCTTTTCGTCTTCTGGTGATGTAACTTGTGGAGTTCCTCAAGGATCTATCCTTGGTCCTATTTTATTCTGTATCTTTATCAATGACATGCCCCTTTTTCTCACACAAAATGTTAATCTTGAACTATTTGCTGATGATTCATCCCTCCATACTCATAATACAAATTTACAGGAGGTGGAGCAAAGTCTTCAAATAAGCATAAATGAAATTAATAACTGGTGTTGCATCAATAGAATGAAATTAAATCCTAATAAAAGCAAAAGTATGCTTCTCACTACACGACAAAAACGCCAAAATGGATCTTTTCCCCTTAATCTAAACTTAGGGTCGTACAGTATTGAGCAAGTTCATGAACATAAGGTGCTAGGCATAATCATCGATGATGATTTTAGCTGGCGGTCACACGTTAACCATATCTGTAAAAAAATTTCTAAAAACCTCTTCCTCCTAAATAAACTTAGACATTTTGTTACGGCTGATGCATTAAAATCTTTTTTCTATGCCCACTGTATGTCTCATTTTAATTATGCATCGATTATTTGGTGTAATGCCAGTGACGCTCAAATTAAACATCTAAATAGTCTTCATAAAAGAGCAATCAAGATACTTTATAAATCTTATAATAATATAAATACAGATGCTACAACTAATGAAAAATATCAAGAACTCCGAATATTACCACTTCAAAAACAATTTATATTTAATACAGCTATCCTTATGTTCAAAATCACACACGGAGAAACACCTGCATATCTTGATACATTTTTTATTAAGCCAGTTGATGGGCATAGACTGTATAATTATAAACTACCCCTCCCTCGCATTGATTTATACAAAAAAAGCCTATCGTTTAATGGAGCTAGTGTATGGAACTCTCTCCCTCTGGAGTGTAAACATTGCGACACACTGTTTTCTTTCAAATGTAAAATATGTAGGCATCTGCAAAATTAATTATAAAAGTGATGTATAATAATATATATGACAACACAGTCATTCGTGTAATTATTAACCTATTTATTTATTCACTTTATTATTATTATTATTATTATTATTATTATTATTATTATTATTATTATTATTATTATTATTATTATTATTATTTATTTGCTGTGGAACTTGACTTTTCTTCTTCTTCTTCTTCTTCTTCTTCTTATTATTATTATTATTATTATTATTATAAGGGTGAAGGATATGGGGAAAAGGGTAGTTGCCTAAAATTGTTTAAAGATAATGATGAAGATGTTAGTGTGATTGTGTGTGCATGTGTGTTTGTGAGTGATGTGATTTCCAAGTTAAAGTTAAAGGTTAATTATTATTATGTTAATTTCTTAAGGGACAGATTGGAAGATTAGACTGTGTCATTAGTCTAAAATTTTTATCCCTAATAAAAAAAGTTTCAAAAGTTTCAAAGTTTCTTTTGCGTTAACAATAGTTACAAAGGTACGTGTTTGCAGGCATACTCACACACATTCGTAAAAAACAGAGAGAGAGAGAGAGAGAGAGAGAGAGAGAGAGAGAGAGAGAGAGAGAGAGAGAGAGAGAGAGAGAGAGAGAGAGAGAGAGAGAGAATTTGATTTTTTTAACTTCATTCATCTTAACGCATTTCAATATACCTTTTCTGTAACTTAACTGCAAAAATATTTTTTTAAATCTCGCAAAGATTAAGCAGGCAGAGACTGGTTGAATTATATTTATGATTTTCCATACTGGCGAAGCAAATCTGCAAAATGGATTTCGACTGTCAGATCGATTCCGTCTCTTATTCTGTCCTTAATTCTTTCATGCATTCTTCGAATTGTAATGTTCATTCTTCTAGCGTACTTCAATTCACAATATAACTAGAGATTGGCAAAACTGACATTTCTTTCCATTTCTCTAACACATTCTTCGAAATGAAATATCCATTCTTCCGCGACACTTCTCTAATATTTGAATATTACGTACAGACCTATTCTTTTCGCCATTTCAATTTTTCCTTTCTGGATGAGTTGACTTTAGGGCTGCTGTACACGAGCCTACGATCGGGCGTTGAAAGCGTCGAAACAGAAGATTTTAAAACGTTCGTCTAGTTCCGAACTGTTCAAAGCACGCATCTCGGTTGATCAACGCGTAAGGTGAGGAAATGCGACGCTGTGTGTTAGGCGCCTTACAAGAACATTTCACGCTGCTGTAGGTCTCCAGCATGTTTTTTTTCAATTTTGCCTGTCTGTCAGGCATGTCACGTCAGAGGGAAAAACGTCAGGTACCCTCTTTCTCCATCAGACTGGGTGCTTGTCAGTACTCGGCCCACTCCACTCCGCAGCCGGAGCACCAGATATTTCATAATATCTGAACATGACACCTTGATGATGTGGAAATAATAACCCCAAGGTAAATATGATGGAATTGGAATCCAGAAATCGCCGGCTCAAGTAAACAATAATAAACGCACCGAGGAAAATGTATTTAAAATTCAATATGCAGAGAGTCCTACTGGCCAGGCTGAATTTTCATTATGACCAGTGTTGCCGAGAAGGAAAGGAAAAAACCAGGACAAATAACAAAAACAATAAGACGTCCATGTAAACGAAATATTAATACAGTCCAGACTAAATAAACTAGCAAGATTAGGTGCAATATGTCAAATTAAAATGATGCGAATGAGAGTGTGAAGAGGAGTGTGAAAATTACCGCAACATCAGCCTCATCATTGCCATCCCAGCAAGGTCCTCCTGAAAATAATACTCAACAGGTTGAAACCCCAAGCTGAACAAATCATAGCTGAAGAACAAGCAGGATTCAGGGCAGGGCGAAGTACCACTGCACAGATTTTCAACCTCAGAATAATCTGTGAGAAATACCTACAGCACCAACAATATCTATAGCATGTGTTCATAGACTTCAAGAAGGCGTTTGATCGAGTCTGGCATGCAGCTCTATGGGCAACAATGAAAGTGTACAACATCAGCCCTAAAATTATTGAAGTCATCAAAAGCCTGTATGACAAGGTTACCAGTGCAGTCCTCCATAACAGCGTCATCGGGAACTGGTTCAGAACAATAATCGGTGTGCGTCAAGAATGCCTACTCTCTTCAACACTCTTCAACATCTTGTCATTTCAGATGCCCTTGCAGATCACGAAGGCACAGTCAGCATAGGGGGTAAAGCAATCTCCAATCTTCGTTTTGCGGATGACATTGATGGACTGGCTGGAGAGGAACAAGAACATGAACAGCTGGTACAGAGGCTTGACACCACCTCCAGAGCTTATGGAATGGAAATAAGTGCAGAGAAGACCAAAATGATGACCAACAACACCAATGGCATCAACACGGACATCAAAGTCCAAGGCCAATCCCTCAACACAGTGCATAGCTTCAAATATTTGGGAGCCATTGTGTCAGACAATGGGTCCCGACAGGAAGTCCTCTCCAGGATCGCACAAACAACTGCTGCCCTGACAAGGTTGAAGCCCGTTTGGAAAGACAGGACCATCAGTCTACATTCCAAAGTAAGACTGCTGCGCCCCCTTGTCATCCGCATCTTCCTATATGCTTGCGAAGCATGGACCCTCACAGCAGATCTACAGCGAAGAATACAAAGCATGGAGATGAGGTGCTACAGAAGACTTCTGGGCATTTCCTATACCCAACACATCACCAACCACGAAGTCTGACAGACCACCACAAAAGCCATTGGACAACACGATGACCTGCTCACAGTGGTGAAGAAACGAAAACTCCGATGGTATGGCCACGTCACCAGATCATCAGGCCTTGCAAAGACCATTCTGCAAGGCACAGTGCAAGGAGGTAGAAGAAGAGGGAGACCGAAAAAGAGGTGGGAGGACAACATCCGAGAATGGACTGGTTTGACACTGATTGAGCGAAGCCATCAGGGCTGCTGAGGACAGAGAAAGATGGAGTATGCTGGTTAAACGATCATCTGTGGTGCCCCTACAACCTCCGGGTTACGGGACAGGATAGAATAGGATATGTGGCTGACTCAATATCAAGTCATTTCAGAAGATATCCCGCACGTGCACACAAACACACAGGCAGGCAGGCACGCACGCGCGCACACTCGCACACACACACACACATATTTTCCAATCCGACAAGACACCCACGCTATCTCTTTCGTTCCACCACCATCGACCCTTCACTCCGGGTAAAAGCTAGAAGTTGAAGAGTTTGAAAGGTTAATGACTTGGACTGACAAACCCCCAAACAATCGCAGACAGATGAAGCCCGCAGACCCTTTTGAAGTTCATTAGGCTCTGAAAAGCTAAGTGCTCCTTTTAAACTTAAAACAAAAGTGCTGACAAACAAAATAAGCACAGCAGTTTCTTAAGTTAAAAAAAGAAGTTGTCCGGCTTTCCTCCAATACCGCATTGCCCAATTTATCAGTACAATTCCAAGTTGTTCTGGAAAACACACATAAACGTTTGCGTTCTTACTTTTAACGGCAAGGCAAGACAAAGGTTTACTTCCAGGCCCTTCGGAGGTCAAATGGAGAAGAAAAAAAACATAAAACAAAATTAATGACAAAGAGACAATTGAAAAGGAAACAAAGAAGTATCATACGGAATTAAATCTCAGGACAATACTTTAAAAACAAAGTATACAAACTAAAACAAGTATAGGAGAGAGAGAGAGAGAGAGAGAGAGAGAGAGAGGGAGAGAGAGAGAGAGAGAGAGAGAGAGAGAGAGAGAGAGAGAGAGAGAGAGAGAGAGAGAGAGAGAGAATAGAGTACAAACTGTTTCACACGTGTAGTAGAAAACGCAACAACAACCCGAAGTAAACCACAGTAATGCAAAGAAACCAATAGTTGAAAATAACACAAATACCAATAACTGATATACAAACCAAACAGTGGAAAACCTGAAATAGACAAAAACTAAAGCAACCAAAAAAATGTTCCTTCCCGTGGTATGCGGTTTACTGTAAATAACGTTGATGAATGATAATACATTTTCGATCAAACTACAAAATTCAAATTAATATTCAAAAGCAAAAAAAAAATGCTGAAAAATAAAAGTTTTTGTTGTTGTGGACAATAGCCTTAAAGACGCAGAAACAGCATAATGCTGGGTAAGAGGCAAAGCACTGACAAAGGATAAACGGAAAATCCGATAGAAAAGAAACAATACGTACAACAACAATAACTGAAGATGACGTTCTTTTTTTTTTTTTTTTTTTTTAACAAGTACGCAATAGTGAACAAACTGCTCTTGAAGTCTTATCATACAGATTTTTGTGAGCAACTTTAAATGTATTATTATGATTCAGTTTGATTCCTAGATATGCTATGTCGTACATACTCTTACAGGCTGGCCAGGAAAAAAGATATCAATCAATCTTTAATTTAATGTCTTTTCACACATTTAGGTGATACAGTGGAACCTCCGGTATACGACCGTCCAAAATCTGAGAAAAAAACGGTCTTATAATAGAGGTGGTCTTATACCGGAAACAAGGGGGGGGGGTGGGGGGGGAGGGGGGTCAGGCTCGGAGGGGTATGTAGTCATAATTTTCACACTCACCAGCATGTATTATCTGACAAAGGAAACTGTAAAACATGTTTCATTTTTAGCTTTGTCTTTTATTCACAACTTCAAAAATAGAAAACAGTCGAACCACTGCCAGACACGTTCATCCAAGTCGGTCAGTGCAGAAGCTCTCAGTTTCGATGTTTCCCTTTTCGCCACTTTCTCCACTCTCCCATCGTAGTTTCACAGATTCCTTATCCTTTATGATGAGCTGAATTTGGGTCTTCCCAACGTCTAAACTTCTTGCAATAGACAAACAACTCTCCCCATTTTCACTTCTTTCAATCACTTTCATTCTCTCTGCCAAACTCAAAACGTTCCTCTAACGCGACGCCATTTTGACAGCCAGTGTAGGCGAGTAATGTCCCTTATTTGCGAACCGGAAATAGCAGACAACAGCAGGCGTACACTAACATGAGAGAAAAAACGAAAGGTACAGACAGCAAATTAACTGATATCTCTTTTAAATTGCCCTAAGACGGTCGTATAAAGGGCTTAAGACACGGTCGCTGGTCGCATAAACGAGGTTGTCGCATACCAGAGGTCATTTATTATTGGAAGTGAATCCGTCAGAAGTTTTCAGGTCACATAACGGAGTGAGTCGTATACCAGAGAGCCGGATACCGGAGGTCCCACTGTATTAGACATAGGGAAAAAGTTAGGTTTCTTGCCAATTTGGCCTCTCAAAAATACTATGATTTTGTGTGTCTTTCACTTTAACATTTAATTTCCACACGTTGCAATATGAAATTATTTTACTAAGATATAACTGTAATTTTATTTCTGTTTCTGAAAAAATGACATTGTCGTCTGCGTATAAAAGCAAGAACTTCTGCATTAAGGTATCACAATCGTCCCCTATACGCTTATGTGTCCGGGGACGTTAATCTATTTTAACTAACTAAATTAAGGTATCAGTATCAAAGACATATCATTTCAAAGCTCTTCTCTAGACGAAGAGGACAAACCATCAGTGCCTTGAAGTAGGTGGTGTTTTAAATCGTTAAGAAACAAAGCAAAAAGCAGGGGCGATAAGTTGTCTCCTTGCCTCACGCCACAGGAGTTAATAAAATAATCAGACCGATTGCTCTTTAATGTTCTAATACACGATTTTGCTTTCGAATACATTATTCTAAACAACTGCAAAAAAATCACTATTAATTTTTGTTTTAAGACGCTTCTCCAATAATAACGCACGCTTGATTTTATTAAAAGCTTTCTCATAATCTATAAATGCACAAAACAATCTTCTTTTCTTATTTACATTGAAATTCAACACAGTGTGCAGAGTTAAGATGTGATCAGATGTTGAGAATCCAGCTTTGAAACCTGTTTGTTCCTTACTAACATATTACTGTTTCCTAAGAACGCAGAACTGCTGCGCTCCCTTTTCATCTTTATCTTCCTATATTCTTGCGAAACATGGACCCTCACAGCAGATCTAAAACGAAGAATACAAGGAGATGAGGTGCTACACAAGACTTCTGGGCATTCCCTATACCCAGCACATCATCAACGACGAAGTCCGATAGACCATCACACAAGCCATTGTACAACACGATGACCTGCTCACAGTGGTGAAAAAACGGAAACACTGATGGTATGGCCATGTCACCAGATCATCAGGTCTTGCAAAGACCATCCTGCAAGGCACAGTGCAAGGATGTACATGTAGAAGAAGAGGGAGACCGAAAAAGAGGTGAGAGGACAACATTCGAGAATGGACTGGTTTGACACTGAGCGAAACAATCAGGGTTGCTGAGGACATGAAAAGATGGAGTATGCTGGTTAAACGATCATCTGTGGTGCCCCTACGACCTCCGAGTTACGGGATAGGATATGATAAGAATGCAGATATTCTTGTATTTAATACAGAAGTGAAAAGGTTTTCTAAAACAGCTAAGGATCATAATTCCTCTATAGTTCAACTTAGTGGGGCCTGATGATGAACCTTTTTGTTTGTATAAAGTCCTATGCACCACTGTGCTGGAACTTCATTTGACTTTAGGATAATATTAAACGGATTAACAAATACGTATAGCATTTTTTTTTGCCAGCTGCTTCAAAGATTCGTTAATTATATTGTCCCGACAATAAGACTAAATGATTTGTTTTAGTTTATTTAAACTTTTAAGAATTTCGTCACGTGTGAATGGCGCATTAAGTAATTCATTAATTTCGTAACTATTTTTTCTAACAAATTAATGTTATCGGTATCGGCGACGTCATCAACAGGGTCCTGCATACTGCTAAAGTAATAAAACAATTTCAGAGTTAGAAGGAGCACTGTAGTTAGCCTTAGCTTTCCTGTTCTGATTTAACAGATTCCAGTAGGCTTTAGGCTCGTTACTTGGTAACTGTCTAAGCTTTTTCAAATGAAATCTTTGTTATACATCGCTTCTCTTTTTATAACTTTTATAGCTTATCTTTTTATAACTGTCTAAGCTTTTTTTAAATGAAATCTTTGTTATACCTAGCTTCTCTTTGTATAACTTTTCTATATTCTTTGCATGTTGTACGTTTAATCAGAAACCATATCAAAAAAGTCAGGACATTTCATTTTGGAGTTAATGCCACCCACGTTGCCTAAACTTGTAGGCTGATTAATAGCTGAGTCGCTTTCTTGGACTGATTCTTAGTGATGTCATTACTATGCAGTGTTTTATGACTACAAGAGTAAGATAACATTTTTTTTATTATTATTAAGCCGATCGGGTAACTATGATGATAAGTATAATGATATCAAGATTACCGATACGAGGTCCTGACCTAAAAGCAGGAGCCTCTACAACATCGGCAACTGTCGTCCCGTGAACAACAGCGGCAACCGCAGCGCCAGCTCCAGTCATAAAAGTGTTAGTTTTGAAGAGCAGTAGTATTAACTAATGGAATATCTACATCACAGCGGTCTATTTTGTTAATACCATTGTGCCTGCCAACAGCCTGATAAATGTTTTCACAAAGACTGAGCAGATATACTGCCTCAAAGAGTCAGGGACTAGGCGCAATTCAGGTGATTGGTTCTGTTTCAATTGCGTTTCTACAACATTTGAGATAGCAAAGAGGAAATTGGTACATGGATCATCAGCAATACACAGAAGATTATGGAAGGCAGTAGCAAAAGAGGAGGAGGAGGAGGAGGAGGAGGAGGAGGAGGAAGAAGAAGAAGAAGAAGAAGAAGAAGAAGAAGAAGAAGAAGAAGAAGAAGAAGAAGAAGAAGAAGAAGAAGAAGAAGAAGAAGAAGAAGAAGAAGACGAAGAAGAAGAAGACGAAGAAGAAGAAGAAGAAGAAGAAGAAGAAGAAGAAGAAGAAGAAGAAGAAGAAGAAGAAACTGTAAATAATTTATTTGCACACGCACGATGCTCACTGCTCAAGCTGATTACAGTGGAACCAGAGCATCGGTGCCTCCTTGATAGACAAGGTAAAGTACCCCATAATTAGCTTGGCTGTCACTTACATGTACACTGAACTCGTTGCGAGCCATGCACAATGCACGCAAGCGAATGGAATCATTGCTTTGTAAATTGGACGTGTATGCATGACCCACCCGATACACCTTGGTCGAACGCTACCAGAAGCATGCGTTTTTAGTCGCCTCAAAAGACTATAAAGCATGCTCCCATGCTTCAGAGCACTGCTTTCTATACGCTTCAAGCTCTAATAGTCACGGAAAAAGCGCAATTTCACTGCAGTGAACTCATGAAAATAGAAAAATGTAAGTTTCGTCTCCTCTAGGGGACGAATTAGGTCAAACTGTATTAGTTTCTAGGTCAACTGTCTTTTACGAACCGTTTGACAATGTTTTTGAACCGTTTGTTGACGCCGGATAGTGTCCTCAATTGGTTTCATGCACTTTAAGAATCCAACAAGGCAATTGGGTTTTGAGACGGAAAGAGCGGAATGTTGTAGAGCAACATTCTGTATATATTTACAGTGAAATTGCGCTTTTTCCGTCACTATAGCGCTTGAAGCGTGTAGGAAGCAGTGCGCTGAAGCATGAGAGCATCCTTTATCGCCTGTTGAGGCGACAAGTAAAACATGCTTCTGGCAGCCTTCTTCGACCAATGTGTACCAGCATCGTGTGTTTTGTGAGTGTGAGCATGCTGTGTGTGCGAATTGGACGATCGTGTGAGAGAGTGCGAACTTCGTTGTCTTGTCACGTCAGTTGAAGAACCCCCGGGCTGGACCAACGGATCAACACCAGAGAGCCCAGACCAAGAGCATAAAAATCTATGTCGTTCACCCCTAGCTTGTATAAGTCGTCAGGAATTTCCACGCAGATAGGACGAGAATGGGCAGCGCAACTATATCAGGTGGTTTGTTCTTTGTACACCAGATTCCGAAGTCCACGCCTTTCCAACGCATCCAGGCTCTTCACGTACTTGAGCAATTTGGAGCGCAGAGTAGTGAGATGAACACCTTCCACTTGTAGTTGTCCTCCTGGAACGCCTTCTTGGCCATCATCCACCTCTTTTTGCACCTGCTGATGAACTTGACCAGTATAGTTCTCGGACCCCTGCCCTGCCCTTTCCTGCCTGCTCTATGTAAGGTGGAAATATTACTCTGCTTAACGCTGAACCCGCAACGGCGAAAAATCTGAAGAATTTTCCCTTCCATTCCTTCCGGGGTTACTTATCATTTTCAGAAACGCCAAAGACGCGAACCGATTCACGCCTGGAATACTGCTCTTGGTGATCATTTTGGTACCGGAGCTGAATACAGTTGGCCTGAAACCTCTCAGCCAATGCAGCCTGCTGATTGTGGTTCTCTTCTTGTGTGAAAAATTGACATTGTTTGATGATTCTGTTGTACCGTTGTGTTCATGAAGGTTACGCCGCACACACATTTCCTTGTGTTTTCATGGTGACAATAAAGATTCTGATTCAGAGATTCTCCTACAGCCAAAGACACCGCTGTAACCAGTGCTGGGATTATTTGCTGGATGAACAGATTTGATCTTCCTGGTTGGACATCTTGGACATACCCAATACTTCATTCACCCGTGTCAGGATACATGTATGGATTTTGCGAGTGTCAACCTTCTCCGTCTCCAAAGATTGGTAATCCATTCCTCTTTCTTCACAAACTAGACTGTTTATCTCTTCGCGAATTTTCTGCTTTTTGGCCTCTTTATGCGTAGAGGGAGGAGTGAACGCAAAGTTAAGACGTTTGGCACTACATTTATTTCCTCCCCCCCCCCTCCACCATCTCCATCTCCACCTCCAACACCCTGCACCACCACCACCAGTTCATTCCTTCTTGTTGTGCTAGACATCGTCAACAAAACGCCACCACCACCAACAACGAAACAACAATTTGTTGATAGACTACAACGACCCCAACGTTATCGCAACCACCGGCCGCTCAGCAGCACCTCCGACTGCTCTGTAACACCAACACCAACAACATACCAAAACTGGAATGCAAACAACTGGAAAAGATAATTTGTAATACTCTGATGTTGTTTTTAGACTTTGAAGTTCTAACAAAACAACGTGTACGTTCATCTCTTCACTTCCCTTACGTTTAACATATTAAATAGTGAGATTCACAATAGTTTTCCGAAGCATCAAGCAGTAGAAGATGAAGATGAAGATGATGACGATGACGACGACGACGACGACGACGATGATGATGATGATGATGATGATGATGATGATGATGATGATGATGATGATTACGATGATGAAGAAAATCAATTGACTATGCGTGCTTGATTGTGTTCTAATGCTAACGTATACACTATTTTGTGCTTGCTTTCAAGCGGTTTTTTTCCTTTTTCTCTACTATATATTATTTTATTCGTGTGCATGTGTGAAATAAAAGGTTTGAAGACTTTGGCTTTGACTTTCATAGCAGAAAAAGGAATTTTGGAAAACTGTGATTTAAAGAGCAAAATTCAAGAACAATGTATCAAGGCTGACACGACATGGAAAATAATAGTAATGTGAACCATACCAGGGAAGACACCAAAGTCAATTCCTTTACTTTTGACGTTTATTTAACGACCTGACAACCTGATGAACCTATTGACTTGTAGCCTATTGTATTGTAATTCTCGTCTTTGTCAGTATCATCATAGTCGTGTACCCCTTTCGCAAGTCTCAGAACGGTGTGACACACACATAACAAAACCATACGCGACACACACTAAACATTTAAAGAACAAAAGTTGTTGAACGTCAACGGCAGTTGTCCGAATATAAGATCATATTTCTTGAATTTGTTTTAAATTTGTTTGATGGTTTGTTTTTGAAAGGTCAACCACAAATAATTCCTACTCCGTAGAATAGAGAGAAGGGGAGGGGGGGGGGTTAATGAGAGAGAACAAATATGAGAGAGAGATTAATAGTATTTAAGATGGATAGAGGGAGAGAGGGAGAGAGAGAGATGACGATTAAAAAAAGAAGATGTTGACAAAAATAATAAGAACAAAGAGAAGAGGGAGGAGACGAAGAGGAACAAAAAGAAGGAGAATAAGAAAAAGAAGATGATGAGGAGGGGGAGGAGGAAGAGGATGTCCTACGGTAAAAAAAAAAATCCGTTGAGCTCACTAACTTCCTGCCAGGAACCAGTCTCAATACTCCTCATAGCGCAACCACCTCTTTCTCGCCAAGGGTAACACATTATTAGGGTCCTATCACATGGCAGGAAATGAGACAATTCCAACGTGACGGCACGTGTCATAGTTTCCTGCAATTGGGTTATGCACGTTACGCTCTGGTGTGGTGGTACAAAGATCTTGTTTGCTTGTTGTGTATACTGTGCCCGACAATAAAATAATTTAATATTAATGTCAAAAACCTGAAATTTATTACATTACATTACATTACATGATTATTGCTTTAGGTCCAGCGGACTCTTCCGAAAGTGAAATTTATTGAACAACACATACTTCATTACATCACGTTTCCGAGGCATTTTGAGACATTAAAAAATCAGCCGCAAATCCAGTTGGTACATTTGAAGAGTTGAGAACACGGGTGTGTGTGTGTGTGTGTGTGTGTGTGTGTGTGTGTGTGTTGTGCGTGTGTGTGTGGTTGTGTGGGTGGGTGTGTGTGTCTCTGTGTGTGTCTGTGTGTGTGTTTGTGACAGAGAGTAAGAGAGAGAGAGGAACAGACAAACAGAGAATCTTGACGCCCCCCCAAAAAAACATATAAACCCGCAAGAAACCCAGCGTGCAATTGGTTTAGGCGTCGCTATTGGCTCCCACTCTCACGTGACGTGGGTATTGGACAGTCCACAAATCAACGTCGGCAAATGCAATCCCAAGATTCTCCACTGCTCAACTTCATGCAATTCCTTCCTGTTCAGACTTTCTTTCTCCCCGACGTCACTCTTTCCACAAGGAATCTTTTTGCATCACCTTCCTAGCACTTCAATTAAGCCTTCTCCACATATCTATCTCCATTCCTGATGCATTGCGTCGATACCAAACACCCATTTTCCCCCCGTACGCGTAGTATAACTCCTTCTCTGTATGTATTGTGAGCTAAAACCTTCCTTAGCTTCGTTCATCTTGCCCACACAAAATCACTGTGATTAATTTGTATTTCATCTTCGGCAGTGCCCCCGAGTTTATTATTTTTTTTAATGTTTCTTATTCACATATGTCTTTTGCGCAATTTATTGGGTTCTTCTAGGTACGATGAGTTTCTAAGTTGTTTTCTTGTTCACATTCTAAATACCTCCCTTTTTGGTTTAGTTAATTTGTAAGTTAGTTTGTATATTTATCTATTTATACGCATATTTATTTCTTTACACGTTTATTTTTTAATTGCATATTCATTACATTGGCAATATTAAACTTTTTTGTGATTTTGTAATTGTAGCTGTTGCTGTTGTACTTCCACTACTATTGCTACTACTACTACTACTGCTGCTGCTGCTTTTACTACTACTACTACTACTACTACTATACTACTACTACTATACTACTACTACTACTACTACTACTACTACTACTACTACTACTCCTCGTCTTATATCGCTCTTCACTTTTACTTTCTCCATCAAATTATTTGGTCCGCAAATCACCCATGTCCCCAACACAATGCCTTTCAAAGTCTTGGTACCCCTCGCACCGAGAGAACGCAAGATTACAGCGTCACTTCCTGTTAACCGACAGAGCACTGTGGGGAAAGAAATACCCAGGATGCATTGTGAGACCGAAAGACGGTTGTCTTGCGTGTCACAGTCCTCTTGTCCATACATTTTGTGATGTCCTGCAAGATGATCAGGGATGAGCAACTATAGTTTCATGTGTTTTGTGTGTGTGTGTGTGTGTGTGTGTGTGTGTGTGTGCGCGTGTGTGTGTACACGCGCGAATTTGTTTGTTTCGGCGTATGTGTGAGAAAAAGAGAAAGAGAGAGAGAGTCATTCCTGAAATAAAATTTCCTCAAGACCAATCTTCCATGTTCTGCATATTGTGTCCCCATACCTCTCCAGTTCTCGCCAGGATCGCACGAACAATTGCTGCCCTGACAAGGTTGAAGCCCATTTGGAAAGACAGGACCATCAGTCTACACTCCAAGGTAAGGCTGCTGCGCTCTTTTGTCATCTCCATCATCCTATATTCTAGCAAAACATGAACCCTCACAGCAGACCTACAACGAAGAATACAAGCATGGAGATGAGGTAGTAAAGAAGACTTCAGGAGCAAAAAGCCAGAACAATAATGAGGTAGAATAAGAGGTGGGAGGGAGGACAACATTCGAGAATGGACTGGCCTGACACTGAGCGAAGCCATGAGGGTTGCTGAGGACAGAGAAAGGTGGAGTGCGCTGGTTAAACGATCATCTGTAGTGCCCCAACGACCTCCGAGTTACGGGATAGGATAGGTCCCCATTCCGTTGAACCGCAAATACGTAAAACACAAAATAGTGTCCCGTTCAAGTGCGTCTGTTTGTGTGCGCGCGCTCGCATAAGTACAACAGCAAGTTATTTGTACTTGCCGTGTTGAAGCAGTGCTTGTGCTTGTGTTTGACTTCTTTCCCTGCCAGATGCTTTGGGGGTTCGAAGTTTGGTCCGTCCGTTGCATAACGGGATTGGTTTTTTTGGAAATAACATTGTGTCCTCTTGTGGCATTTAATTTTTTATTTTATTATTATTCTTTGTCGTGGTTTTTGTTGGTGTTTTGTTCTTATTTTTGTTTTGTTTTGTTTGTTTGTTTGAACTCCACAGGATAAACCCACAACTCCACGCTCTTGAAGAATACAAAAACAAACGCTAAGAAAAACACGTCCACAACAAATTTTGTGGAAAACGCGTAGGCTGAAAGTACGCACATAGGCCTACTAGATGTACTAAAAAAAAAACCACGTTGATTCTAGAGAGAATGAGAA
>CM072515.1:40059791-40080414 GCA_036898135.1 Oncomelania hupensis | reverse complement strand
TTCACCAGCTATGCTGGTTGTCATTGTCGTTACTGCTGCTGTTGGCGCTGTTGTTGCTGGTCGTGAGGTGCTGCTTTCTGCCTCCATCTTCTTCGTAGTCATCGCCGTCGTCGTCGTCGTCGTCATCTCCTCATTTGTTGTATCAGTCTTCTTCTGCTCTGTCGTTGTTTCTGTTTTCTGTGTGGTCGTTGTTGTTGTTGGCGGGGCAGGCGTTGATGGTGTCGGAGTAGTGGCAGGATTTTGTGCGTTGCCGAACTTAGCTTCATCGGTCAGCGGATCCCCCATCTCAGCACACAAAGTGATGAGGGGGCGAGCTTCGGGCTGTGTCTTCAGTAAGTCGACGATGCGACTCACATACACCTGTAAATTCACCAAATGCTTTAAGGATCGATTTGAGTTGCATATCTATCCTTGTGTTGACTCACTCAGAAAGATCTAATGATTGTGTGAGGCCGGGTCCCAGTTATAATAATATCACCTCCAGAATACAGGATTTATTCAGCCAAATGACAAAATACATTGCAAATGAAAATTGCCCCTATATTAGTAAACAGTCATATACACACAACGCGCGCGCACACTCACACACACATCGCTACCCCACACTCTCCCAGAAAGGCATTAGAAGGGCATCTAGTGTTCCAACAACTTGCACAATATTAAGTGTGTTTTAAAAGACCATTACGAACATCAGACATATACATGTAAATGAGCGAATAGAGGAAGCTATAGCGATGTATTTAATATAAATCACAGTTAAATAAATACAATAACAAAGCACGCTGTGCCCCCAAAACTTATCATTAATGTAATACGGACAGGCAAAATTCTCCGACCATTGTATTTTAAAGTAATAAATTCCTTCATTCATTCATTCATTCATTCATTCATTCATTCATTCATTCATTCATTCTTTTATTAATACACCTTACCTTTAGTCTGTCTAAGTTATGCTCATATTGCCTCCTCAGTTCTAAGAGCTGGGGATCCACGTCGTTGTCCAACTGGTGTCCGGTTAGTTGCAGGCTTGGACACTGGGTTCGAGCTAGGTGACACTGAGTGGGGGACAGCTGGGGAGTCTCCACAGGTGGGGCCATGGTCTGCGGCAGGACAGCAGCCACCACCCCAGGGGTAAAGAAGAAAAGAAGGATGGAGAGAGTCAGGAAGACGAAGAGTGAGCTTTTGCTCATGGTTAGTGTTCAGTGTTTACGAAATCAGTTACCTGCAAAATAGAAAGAAGAAATAATATATTGTTAGAACATTAATGAATCAATCAATAAAAAAAGACATAGACGAATAGCTCGCTACATGTACTGTTCATGGCTTAGAACTTATTTTCGAAATAAGATTACTGCGAAAGACACAGACAAAACAAAATTGGTTGAATTAATAAATAAACGAATAAGAGAGTGAATAATTTATATACATTTATCAACCAATAATAATATGTTTAACTATCTCAAAATGGTTCGTTTACTCGTTGGTTTAAATCGTGGTAATTGTGATAACACGTAAAGCACACACAAAAAGGATTTATAAAATAATACCAAGTGTTAAATGACTAGTTCTTTGAATAGTAACAGGTTAGAATACAAATGACAATGACGGTAGTAACCATATCGGGCATTATGATGATACACTTTCAATGTATCGACAAATATAAATCAAAACATTAATAAATACGGAAAGCAATCAGCAATAAACACACACATACACACGCACGCACACGCACACACACCCACAGAGAGAGAGAGAGAGAGAGAGAGAGAGAGAGAGAGAGAGAGAGAGAGAGAGAGAGAGAGAGAGAGAAGATTGGTTTGAAAATAAAACAGATTCTTTGTATTGATTGTGTATGCTTTGGGGCTTATGCGTAAACGCATTTGCATTGTGGACTTGAACACACTTGAATGTTTGCCAACAAATGATTATAAAAAAACTACATGCCAATTTCATTATAATAATTGGCAATAAATGCCTAAATGCATAAATGAATTAATACGTACGAATCAAGAAAAGAATGTCCTTGTGAGGAGTTGTGAGGGTATGTGTTGGGCGTGAGGGGGTGGGGGTGGGATGAGGGGGTAGGAATAGAAGGTTGGAGTTTTTAACTTCATTTGTATAAATAATGCATAAACAAATGTGAAATAATTTTAACTTAAACTTGCTGGACAATACAAAATAAAATTAACCTTTATCGTCTAAGAAGATATGGAAATAAATGAAGTTAAAACAATGATCGACCAATAATTCTGTTTAGAACAGAAAGTTAAAGGCAAAATAAATTATAACAACGTTACCAATAAGCATAGCATAGGCATGAAATAATAATACTTTGCATCAATCAAGGTTAAATAGACTCTACATAGTAATAAATGAGTCATACGCAAAAACAAACGAAGAAACATACAAACAAGCAAACAAATGAAAAAAACCATACAACCAAGAAATATACAAACAAACAAAGAAACATACAAACACGCAAACACACATATAACCACCAGTAACTAACCTTTTGGTTTTCTTTTCTTCTTGTAGTTGCTCTCTCCACCCAGCTCTCAAGAACGACAACTGGCAAATGACTAAAGGAGTTAGCTCCCTTAACAAATCTACCTGGGCGTTGTTTTATTTTAATAGGGAGTTTGGACAAGGGCCATTTCTCTAGACCCACGACACCCTCCGACCCTGAATGTTTCCTCCCCTCCAGCACGTTATCAATCAAGTGCGCGACTTTTAACAATCCTAACATTACCACTTGTTCAAAGCAGTGTACGTTTGTTCGGGGCATTGTAGAACATTCGATTTAAAAGTTATGTAGGGGTGCAACAATAGAGTTTCCATTGGTGTTTTAGAAGGAATTCTTAAAGACATGCCTGGTTTGGGTAGACTACTTATACACATTCTGCGAATACGCACAGTCGCACGCATGGACGTAAGTAAGCACCCGAGCACACACCACACACACACACACACACACACATACACACACACACACACACACACACACACAAACACACACCTCCTCAAAAATCCACTAAAACCAACCCCATATCATTTGTATGAGGGTTTTGTTTGAGCTTTTCCACCTCCATCTCCTTTTAACAGGGCAACCATATTCTTTAACTTGCCGCTGTGGCGACACAGGGCAAGGGTATCGTGAATCGCCCCCTACAAAGAATCACAGGCAAAAAGTCCAATCAACTTGGAGAAAATCTCTCGTTTAGGTCTAGAATTTAACCCACGACGCATACATACAGATGAATCATAAATTGTGAGGTAGTGGCCTTGTCACTTCCGATTTCTTGCTTCAATGGCATTGATACCCATTTCGACAATTTCTACTGCAAATTAGATTGTTATATTATTCTGTATAGTACTGTATAATGGGCCTACTTGTAGTCAGTGGGTAGGGATTTTGTGTATATTAGTTGAAACCAGCAGGACATTAAAAGCAGAATAAATGCTGGCTGTTTAGTAGTACATGTTGATGGAAAAAAGGACAAGAAATTGACCTCTATGAGTGTGTTTTTTTCCCACCCAACTGGCTGTTTCCCAAGCTGGAAAGGCAACAACAAAAGTGGTGTACACACCCACGTATGTGTACATAAACAGTACACACAAACTCACATGTACACACCACATCGCAAGACTATTTCTCGTCTCCTTTCTCTTCCTCTCCCCCATCCTGTCTCTCTCACTATCTCTCGTGCGTATGTGCGTGCGTGCGTGAGTGTGTGTTTGTGTATGTGTGTTTGTATGTTCGTGCGTGCGTGAGTGTGTATATGCGTTTGTGTGTGTGCAGCGAATGGGGATGGGTGAAAATGCACGCAATTGTAAATATATGAGATTTGATGAAGAAAGATTGGCAAATTAGCATTCATTCTGCTGCCCTTGTCTGTTTGTTGTGTGTGGGTGTGTGCGAGTGTGTGTGCGCTCATGTGTGTATGTAAGTGTGTTTGTGTGGGTGTATTTATTGTGAATGTATGTGTGTTTATTGTGTTTGTGTGTGTTTAACTATATAAAACACACACGTTTCTGCATGACTATGGTCATAAAATCATGTGGCGTCGGTTTGTTGAAAAACAATGCAGTGCAGTGTGTTTTCCAAGCTTTTACGAACAACACAAAAAACGAACCTTTAAATAAATTACAATGAATTAAAGCTAGCTTAAGCTGGAATACAAACTTGTGTGCGGTTTCATGTCAACCTCGCACCATTTCAATCTCAATGCCAAGAGAACGCGAGAGGTCAGGGGCGATAATGTCGACTGGTTGAGCAGACGATAAGGAAACGGCAAAATGAATTATAGTTCGAATACAACACAACTGATTTGAATGCGCAGTAAATAACGGTTTAAGCTGCCATACCCCGACGATTAGTACGTTTGCCAAGTATAGTTGAAAGACAAATGAGCTGGTTTAGGACTGAATTACACATTTGAACATTCGAGCCAGGATTGGCAATGAAAACTTTGTGGAATGTTCTTACGTTTCCTTGCACAAGACCCCTTGGGGTCATGAGCAATCTTGCCACTGTAGATTGTTCTAACCTATAAAGGGAAAAGTGACAGCCCCAATTGAAAACCTGTCTTGACTTTGTAGGCATGACCATTTTACTGCGGCAACAGTACCCCCGTTGGGGTGCCGGGGGTTTCAGTATAAATAGTATCCCCACTTTCTGGAAATTTAGTGCTTTAAATTCCCACTGTCTCTGTCTTCCTCATTTACTCTTTCCCATTCCTGCTCTGTCCTATCACTCTGCTATACTATCTTCTTCTTCGCTAGATCAATGACCTACCTTTTTTCTTGAAAACTCTTCCTGGACAAGACTCCTTGTTTGTGTATGAGGTCTGTTGGATCAGCTTGGGAGTGTTGGACGCTTTCCGCCGAGTGGTCACTAGGGCTTCCTATGATATTATTATTTAGCACTATAGGCATTTTATATGTATATGTTTTGTTGATAATTTATAATGATGTTTGTATTCTATTTTGTTTTTGTAACCGGGGGTTTGAGTAGTTGGGGTAAAGCCTCAGCCGTCCCCTGCGTGGGATGTCTTTATTGTAAAGTGACTGGCCGGTGGAGGGCATTCAATTTTCCCACTAGGGTTGTTTCAGCAGATCTTTTATGCGGATCGGGGGTTGTCCGGTCCTGATTTGGCTCGGAATAGTCTCTGGACCTAAAGCAACAATCAATCAATCAATCAATCCTTGCACAAGTTGGTGGAGGTTCTATTTCTCCTACATAACGTTTCAAAGCGTTGAAGACGCCATTCATTTAGACTCACCCCCATTTAATTCTTATTGAAAGGTGTGTGAAAAACCTTATCGTTGCTAATTGCGGAATTAACTGGTTTCAGTTGCTGTTCAACTCTACTACTTTCAAATGCTTTTTGGAACATACTTAAGCCGCAGAAAATATGTATTTAGAGGACTACAGTTACATATAAATGGAATTTTAGTAGAATGGGTTAGCAACCTGTAGAACATGCAATTAATTAGGCAGCCAAGAGAGAAAGAGAAAGAGAGAGAGAGAGAGAGAGAGAGAGAGAGAGAGAGAGAGAGAGAGAGAGAGAGAGAGAGAGAGAGAGAGAGACAGACAGAGACAGAGACAGAGGGACATAGAAAGAAGGGGGCTGGAAGAGGAGAGAGGGAAGGAGAGAGAGAAAAAGAAATAAATGAGAGAGAGAGGGAGAGATAAAAATAAAAGAGGGAGGGAGGAAATAAATGATAGGGGAGAGATCGGAAAGAGAGAGCGAGAGAGAGATGTCAGGTCATAACTACTCCTCCCTCCCATCTTCCCCCTTACACCCCTCCAACTACGTCACTCCCACTGGGTCCTTATTAGCCGAGATATCACCCGGTCTCTGAAGCATCATCATCATCATCATCATCATCATCATCATCATCATCATCATCATCATCATCATCATCATCACCACCACCACCATCATCACCATTTCTTCTTCTTCTTCTTCTTCTTCTTCTTCTCAGCCTCCTGGTTTTTCAATTGTTTTGTGTAATCTCTATACGAAAGTGGTGGTACACACCCTCCTTCTCGTCATCCTCCTCCTTCTTCTTTACTTCCTCTTCTTCTACTGCCTCCTCTTCCTGTTCCTGCTCCTCCATTCGTTTACAGTCATCCTCTGTTTCCCCTGTGCTACCATCTGTTTTAACGCATCATCCTAGCTTCCTCTTTCCTATCCTCGTCCAATTAGTATTTATCTCACGCTTTTTAAAAAAAATCACTAGGTTTTATTAATTCAATGTCACTGATATTTTTACTATACAAACTAAGCGTCGCCATATGTTGTTTTTCTTTCCTTTTTATTAAATTTTTAAAGATGAGGCCCAAAATAACGTCCTTGGAGTAAGCCTATTCTTTTGTTTTTGAAAGATAAATAAATCTAGATAAATATAAGTAAATGAACTGAATGGGCCGGGCGATTCAAAACGGGTCTATACGTAGCACAATAGAAACGTTATTTTTCGGCACAGAGCCATTTCCTGCCCTTGTTAATTAAGCAAGGAAACTTCAATCGAGAAAAGTCAAGTTCCATGGTCGATTTGAGGAACGAATGTCGAGCGTCTACTACATCGTGTTGTAAAATGCAGTAACAGTTCAAATTCGGGGTGTCGGATAGCGCAATGGTTGGAGCACTCGCTACTGTGTCGCAATTTAAGCACCGTCCAGTGCGGTTAGCACTTGGATGGGTGACCGCAAAACGTGAAGCGACAAATAACAACGCCCCCAGTTGACTCAACTGTGACTGAGTACCTACTCTCTTAAGGGTGGGGAAGGTAAAGCAGCGAGGGAGAGAGATGGGCATCATCCTCATTACGCTGGCCCAAGATAAGTGTGATCGGTTGCCCTCCCTCTTTCACTACGTCAGGGCAACATGGGATTCCCTGTGGAGCCTGGCAAACTCCGGACAACAGGTGTCTACACCGCCAGCGGCTTCCCACTGTCTGCTCCCCCACCCTCCACCCGGCTTGCTTGGCCACCTTCAAACGGCTGCATCGACACCCTCCTTATGCGCCTCATCGGCACACTTCCTCCCGAACGGACTTTTGGCAACTTGGCACGCACCCACGCGTTTCTTCCTCTACTGGTCTTCTTACCACAGTGGCTCATTTAGTTTAGTTTTATAGATTAACGTCCCCGGACACATAAGCGTATAGGGGACGGGTGAAACGTAGTGGCTCATCTGATTCACTTGACTTCTTATTCCGATTGTTGCAGCAGCCACGCGCGCTCCATTTTCAAGCGATCTCACTTCAGCAACATGCCTTCTTCTTCACCGTGCTTCATCTACTTCAACTCGTCGTCTTATTCATCGGCTATCATCTATCCAAGTCCCCTATACGCTTATGTGTCCGGGGACGGTAATCTACATACTGAACTGAACGCCCACAAGGCTATGAGACTACCTTTACCTTTTATCCTAACAGTTCAAATTCTCAAGCAAACTCATTCCCCCACAAAATAAACAACTATTTGTTACGCGAGGTTAATTTAAAAACTTAATTTCACAAAACAAAAAAATCCAGGCGGATCTAAGCTACTTGGTATTAGTGTGCGGGCCATATCCTTTGCGTGTTGTTCAAGGTAAACAGTAAACGTGCTAAACCATGGTTTTTACTCTTCATCGCTTGCACATGCAAGGTAAGGCTGCCTTTTTTGCTTGGGCCGAGGGAGTGCAGTTTGCTGTATGTGTTTTGTTGTGTTTTGGTGGTCTGCATAGAAGCTAGAATTTGAAATGTAATTAGAATAGGATGATATAATGACAATACTAAAGAAGAGGATGAAGAGGATTTTGTGTTTGTTTGTTTGTTTGTTTGTTTGTTTGTTTGTTTTTTGTTTTTGTTTTACAGCTGCTGTTTGTGATTTTGAAAGATCCTTGTTATTGATGCTGTCCAATTTTTGAGATGCTACATCCTGCATGCTAACAGTAAAGCTCGGGGCACTTAAAGGGAATAAATAAAGTTGTACTGTATTTTGTTAAAAATTATTTTAACAAATTTCTTTGGTGGTGGTGGGGGGTGGGGGTGGAAGAAGGGTGGATAGAATAGGATATTTGTTTGGGTGGTGATGAGTGGAAGAAGTCTCATTTTACCTTGGCGAAGTCGTTGCATTTTAAAGAACATTCAACAATAGAAGGTGGACGTGGGACGTGGGAGGAGTGGGAGATTGGAGAGTTCAAAATCCAATCCTATAAATACACTATACTATATAAAACAAGTGTTCCTCTCAAACCTGTCCAATTATGTACTGCCTAAACATCTTTTAATACTGGACTAATGCATTCAGATTCCACGTCTGTATTGCAAAGTAATATACAATGCACGAAGAATACATTTTTGGCGTTTGCTGGTCGCCATATATTTTGCATTGACAATCTTTACAAGTTGGACATTATTTCCTTGTCCACCGGCCAAAGAACTACATACTCATCGTTGCTCTTAACATGTTGCGCACTGAATTTTGTTTAAACAAAATTCCCTTCACATCTGCAGGGGTGGGGGCTGGGGGATTATCCGGAAGCTTAGTCTGCTGTAAAACCCTCGCTGTTCTCATACCCTAACCTTCAACGTGACCTTTTTCATTTTCAAACCACGTAAGCGCCACCCTTATTTGTAGTTTCGTATTGACGTAAGGGACACGAAGTTGATCACCTGACCATCAAAGATGAACCAATAAAAAGCCAGCACCTCTGAATAAAAGATGCTTTAAAACTATTGTTAGATTTAGCAAGCGGCCAGACCACCACCAACATCTGTTGGAAGTGGTGGAGATAGAATTAGAAATACAGAAAAGACAGGCTCTGGTTAAAAGATAAAACTCTCTGTTAATCGCCTTCCTCCCCCCAAACATTTGTGCCGAAATCTAAACATCTTATAACCATACCATGAGACTAAGTCTAGCAACAACGTTCAGAATGGAACTCGTCACACTGTGCTGTGTTAGTTTGATACTATCATTTCATCTCGCGGCCGCTAAGCCCGGAGCTGATGCTAACTCGCAAGCTCAAGGCAAAGGACAAGGAGGCAGCACCGCACCGGGTCAAATCTCCAAACAAGAGGGTACCAATGCCAAGGAGGAGGCCAAAGTAGACAAGCAAGCGGAGAAACAGGCTCAGAAAGAAGCTGAGAAACTTGCGAAAGAAGCTCAGAAAGACGCTGAGAAACGACTGAAGGAACAGGCTGAGCAGGCTAAACAAGACAAGAAAAACAAAGGAGATTCCGGGGTAAGTTCTTTGTTATTGTTTGTGTGTATGTCACTGTGTATCCTGAGCAGTGGGAGAACATTACACGATTTTAGGAAGGCCTATTTTACCAATAATACATCTATTCTCTTGAGGCAAATAAACCTCTGTTCCCTAGGGGAACACCAAACCCAGTTCCTTTTAGCTTGTCTCTGTAATATAGGGTTGTGCGCTGTGATAGTGAACATTGGACGGGATATGCGGAGGCGAAAATTGTGTACGAAATCGACTCCACCTTTCTTTACAATATTTTGTGTTGCCGTGACAAAATAAAGTTTTCGGAAATGTCTGTTTTCAGATTAATAATAACCATTGCCTCTGGTTTAGAGAGAGAGAGAGAGAGAGAGAGAGAGAGAGAGAGAGAGAGAGAGAGAGAGAGAGAGAAACTTTTTTTGAAACTTTTTTTTATTAGGGATAAAGATTTTAGACTAATAAGAAGTCTAATCTTCCAATCTGTCCCTTAACAAATTAACATAATAAATAACCTTTAACATTAACTTAAAAATCATAGAAATCACACACACATGCACTCACACACATGCACACACAATCACACCAACATCTTCATCATGATCTTTAAACAATGTTAGACAACCACCACCCTTCCTATCCCTCACCCTCATAATAATAATACAAATAATAATCATAACAACAATGATAATAACAATAATAATAACAACAATAATAATAATAATTATAATTAATATTATTATTATCATCATCATTACTATTACTATCATACTACAATGTCATGAAAAACTGTGTTATCATATAAAAAATATCAGTTTATAATTAATTTTGCAGATGTTTGCATAGGTTATTTTTGAAAGAAAATATTGTGGTGCAATGTTTACACTCCAGAGGAAGAGAGTTCCATACAGCAGCTCCATTAAATGATAGGCTATTTTTGTATAAATCAATGCGAGGGAGGGGTAGTTTATAATTATAAAGTCTATGCCCAACAATTGGCTTAGTAAAAAATATATCAAGATAAGCTGGTGTTTTTCCATGTGTGATTTTGAACATAAGGATAGCTGTATTAAATACAAATTGTTTTTGAAGTGGGAGTATTCGGAGTTCTTTGTATTTCTCAGTAGTTGGAATATCTGTATTTATATTATAAGACTTATAGAGTATCTTGATTGCTCTTTTATGAAGACTGTTTAGCGGTTTAATTTGCGCGTCACTTGCATTACACCAAACAGTTGATGCATAATTAAAATGAGACATACAGTGGGCATAGAAAAAAGATTTCAATGCACCAACCGTAACAAAATGTCTAAGTTTATTTAGAAGGAAAAGGTATTGAGAATTTTTTTACAGATATGGTTAATGTGTGACCGCCAGGTAAAATCATCATCAATGATTACGCCTAGCACTTTATGTTCACGAACTTGATCAATACTGTACGACCCTAAGTTTAGATGAAGGCAAAAAGATCCATTTTGACGTTTTTGTCTTGTAGTGAGAAGCATACTTTTGCTTTTATTAGGATTTAATTTCATTCTATTGTTGTCACACCAGTTGTCAATTTCATTTATGCTTATTTGAAGACTTAGTTCTACCTGTTGTAGATTTTTATTATGAGTATGAAGGGATGAATCATCAGCAAATAGGTCAAGGTTAACATTTTGTGTGAGAAAAAGGGGCATATCATTGATAAATATACAAAATAAAATAGGACCAAGAATCGATCCTTGAGGAACTCCACAAGTGACATCTCCAGGAGACGAAAATGAACCATTAGTATATACTGACAGTTTGATAAATATGATTTAAAAAATAATACAGATGCAGAGTTTTGAAAATAGTAGGTTAGCTTATTAATTAGGATATCATAGTTAACTAAATCAAGTGCCTTTCTAAGGTCAAGAAAAACTGCCCCTACAATGTCTTGCTTGTTTATAGCATTAAGCCAAACATCACAAAGATGGGAGAGCGCTGTTTGACAAGAGTGGTTAGGTCTGAAGCCAGACTGAACAGGATGAAAAAGAGCATTATTTTCTAAATATTTCATATTTCAGAGAGAGAGAGAGAGAGAGAGAGAGAGAGAGAGAGAGAGAGAGAGAGAGAGAGAGAGAGAGAGAGAGAGAGAGATTGATCGTCTATTCAAAATAGGCCATTGCCCCTATATAAAAGGGTCTGCGCGTAAGAAACAATCAGATTCAAAAGTAAATAAATTATTAATACAAAGAACGCGACACAATTTCCTCACAACACCATGAAAGCGTAACAAAACAGCAAACGCTATATTTACATTTGCACCTCCCTTATCTTAAATGCTTTATAAATTAACAATAACAGTTTTCTTATAATCTCATTTATTAGAAGAGGATAAAAGCAACGTAAGCCGTAAAAGATTAGGACTTCTATGAAATTTCACAGGAATTAAATTGTTGCTCCAAATTAACAAAAGCAGTACAGCACAGAAAAAATGCAGTTCTTATCAAATCTACTGTATTATGATGTCTATACATACGTTGATGGACAAGCAGGCTGGTACCTCTACTCTAAATTTTGTTAAAATACATTTTAGATTCCTATCCAAATTAATTTCCAAGTGTAATTTTCTACTATGATCTAGGCATATTTATGTATGTAGTAAACCTATCACTTTCCCGCATATGGCTTTTCCAGTTTTGCCAACGAGAGTCAGAAAGAGAGGGAGGGAGAGAGAAAGAGACAGAGAGAGAGACAGAGAGAGAGACAGACAGAGAGAGAGAGAGAGAGAGAGAGAGAGAGAGAGAGAGAGAGAGAGAGAGAGAGAGAGAGAGAGAGAGAGAGAGAGAGAAGCCAAAACAGTCGTTCGTTTATTTTTTGTTATACTTAAACTTATAGAGTGTGCCTATTGCTGACTGAACGTGTCTTGTGGAATTATCACAGTAAAGAACGTTATATTTTATAAATATCATAGTAGTTTTCATAGTTGGGGCAGGCATTCTCATGGTCATTATAGTGCAGCATAGACGACTGCGAACAGCTTACGTGTACGGAGTCTACAGTAAATTATATCTATTTTCTTGTTAACCAGAGAAGCTTAATATATTAAATCAAAGTTCCGTTTTTCGAAACTGACAGTTTATTTCGTTGTTTTTTTTTTCAATTCACAGCTAAATTTGACAATTACGTTTCAGCCAGGACGGAAGCTACAGGTCGACGTTTACGGACAGACTACCACGTTCCTGGACTCGTCCCAGTGCCTGGATGCTATAGACCAATGCAGCATGCTGGATAAGTTGGAGTCGGAACTCAGGCCTGCCTGGGAAAGAACCACGCTGAAAGACGAGGTGCAGAAAATCTATCAGCAGCGGAGGAAAGAGCTTAAGAAGCTGAAAAAATACATCACTGTTCTCATTGACTTCGCCATCAACCACCCAACCGCGGAGCTTCCTCTTCAGTCTCAACTGTGCTCACAATTAGGTGAGTTGGTAGCGGTTGCGTGGGGGGAAAAGGGGCGGGGGTGTGGGGAGTGGGGTTGTGAGAGTAGGAGGAGTGAAGTTGGGAGTTGTTGACGGAGGGCGGTTAGAAGGAAGGGCATATAGGAGGTTGCATATAATATAGAAATCATTCTGAATCTCAGAAATCGATGACGCGCTCTTTTCTCGACGCCTAAACGGGAGGTAGGATAATTATACCATTGCTCAGGTTATAATTTCATACTGGTTTATATGAGATAGTATTTTCATAGGGATATTAAGAAACAATATTTCATTTGGGTTTTCATACAAAATATTAGGAAACACGGTTTAATTGAGTTGCACTTCGACTAGATATTTGTTTTAGTATTTGAACTCATAATTATTAGTGTGTGAGAGAAGGTATCTCAAACAGGTTTTTATTAAGTACGTTTCATTGAAAATGTGCATGAGGATATGGCCTCGGCTTAATCAAAATGTATAACTGTAAAAACAAAATTCACAAAATGTATATATCGTAAATAAAACACATGAATAAATTATTGTGAGTGGTTTGGACGCGAATGGGGGTGTTGAGGAGAACGCGCGTGTTTGTGTGTGCGTACGAAAGAGAGAGGAAGAGAGTGCGCGAGAAAAAGAGAGAGCATGTCTTTGAAGGGAATTTGTTTTCGCTATACTAGCGTATTCTCTCCCATTCACACATTATAGCCATCCTTCAGCGGCTTGTAAAACATGTTCTCTACAGACCCATTGAATCCTGGTGGATCTCGTGGAAAACCAAGTGGTCCAAGATCTCCTACACTAGACCCATGGACTGGATCTAGGTTGACCACGCCTACAGCTCCTGGAGTTCGGGGAATCCCAGGAACTGGTGGGAATTCTGGATCTAGCGGGAATCATGGAGCTGGCGGCTATACAGGATCAGGCGGTGGACCATCAACCCATGACAATTGGACTGGATCTGTATCAGTCACTCCCAGGAGTCCTGGACCTGGCGGAAATCCTAGATCTAGTTTAAGCCCAGGATCTTATACACCTGACTCATGGACCGGGCCGGCCACGCCCACACCTGGATCTAATAGGAATCCGGAGTCTGGTGGGAATCCTGGTACTGGTAGGAATCCAGGATCTGGTGGGAATCCAGGATCTGGTGGGAATCCAGGATCTGGAACGGGATATTCTACGCCTAACCCAGAGACTGGCTCTAGTTCGTCTACCCCTGTGCCATCTGGATCTAATGGAAGCTCTGGTTCTGGCGTGAATCAAGGATCAAATGGAAATCCAGGAACTGGACCTTCTACGCCTAATTCATGGGCTGGATCTTCTATGTTCCCAGTTTCGGGATCTGGTGGCAATCCAGTATCTAGAGGTGGCTCTCCAACACCTGATCCATGGATGGGATCGACGGGAATGCCTGGTTCTGGAAGGAATCCGGACTCTGGCAATGGGTCCGGGGGTAATCTAGGAACAAGATCTTCTACATCTGATCCATGGACGAGATCAGGATGGACAGGAATGCCTGGTTCTGGTGTGAATCCTGGATCTGGCGATGGATCCGGGGGTAATCCAGGAACAAGGTCTTCTACACCTGATCCATGGACTGGATCGGGATCTACCGGAATACCTGGTTCTGGTGGGAATCCGGGATCTGGCAATGGGTTCGGGAGTAATCCAGGAACTAGATCTTCTACACCTGATCCATGGACTGGATCGGGATCGACCGGAATGCCTGGTTCTGGTATGAATCCGGGATCGGGATCTACCGGAATGCCTGGTTCTGGTGGGAATCCGGGATCTGGCAATGGGTCCGGGAGTAATCCAGGAACTAGATCTTCTACACCTGATCCATGGACTGGATCGGGATCGACCGGAATGCCTGGTTCTGGTATGAATCCGGGATCTGGTAATGGATCAGGAGGTAATCCAGGAACGAGAACTTCTACACCTGATCCATGGACTGGATCGGGATCGACCAGCATGTCAGGTTCTGGTGGGAATCCGGGATCTGGCAATGGATCTAGTGGTAATCCAGGATCCTCTTCAAGTCCAGGTTCTGGAGGCAAATCGCCTACACATGACCCATGGTCTGGATCTGGAACTTCTATTTCTTCCGTTCCAGGATCTGATGGAAATCCAGAGTCTTCTACTCCTGACCCATGGACTGGAACAGGATCAGGTTTGCCTATGCCACAAAATCCAGGATCTGGTGGCAATCCGGGATCTGGTGGCAATCCAGGATCTTTTACACCTGATCCATGGACAGGATCTGGTGGTAATCCTGGAACGGGTGGAAACTCTGGTACTGGTGGCAACCCTGGAACTGGTACTGGTGGCAACCCTGGAACGGGTACTGGTGGCAACCCTGGAACGGGTACTGGTGGCAACCCTGGAACGGGTACTGGTGGCAATCCTGGAACGGGTACTGGTGGCAACCCTGGAACGGGTACTGGTGGCAACCCTGGAACGGGTACTGGTGGCAACCCTGGAACGGGTACTGGTGGCAACCCTGGAACGGGTACTGGTGGCAACCCTGGAACGGGTACTGGTGGCAACCCTGGGACAGGCACTGGTGGCAACCCTGGGACAGGCACTGGTGGCAACCCTGGAACAGGTGGAAACCCTGGAACTGGTGGCTACACTGGAACTGGAACTGGTGGCTACACTGGAACTGGAACTGGTGGCAACCCTGGAACTGGTGGAAACTCAGGGTCATCTTACGGATCCGGATCTGCCGGTGGTTCTCCAAGCACAGCAGACCCCAGGACAGGTATACTTATACAACAAACTTTCTTTTCACTGTTGTTAATGTTTGTTGTGTTTGTTTCTTTGTCTCTTTATGTGATGTTTGTGTGTTTGCTTTTTTCGTCTTGCTCGTTTTGTTTTATGTGATTAAAAAAGAGTTGATTGTATTTGACGTTGTCTGTTTGTTTGTTTGATGTTGTTTTGCCGATGTTTGTTTGTAGTGGTAATAGTATAATTTAGTAAGCTTTAAAAAAAAGCGGGTATATTAAAAAAGAAGCGTAGCCAATTTTGACACCCTGCATGGTTGGTTGCGAAAATTTTGTTTGTGATTTTTTAAAAAGATGATAGTTATTAGATCTTTTTCTGATTGAACACCGTTTCCTCTAAATGTTAAAAACATATTTAAACTCATCTAAAATTACTGCGATGTGAAAAGACTTTCAAACAAATGTGTTTTCAGACACTGACTTGTAAACTGTGATGGGATCGAGGTGTCTGTGAGCGTATATCCCTTGGCACTTGCTCACGGGTGTGCGCGCTCGCCCGTGCGCGCGCGACTGCTTGTGTGTGTGTGAGAGAGAGAGTGCGTGTTTGTGTGTGTGTGTGAGTGTGTGTGAGTGAGTGTGCATGTGATGTATAAAAGTAAGGACAGACTTACATTTCTAGTGTTTAAATCCCTCCTCTTTATCAAATGTTGCCTCTTTGTATTTTGGTGTATTGTTATATGTGTGTGTTTGTGTGTGTATGTAGTGTGTGTGTTTGTGTGCGTTTGTGTGTGTTTGTGTGAGTGGATTTTTTTACAAGTTTTTAAATGCTCTTTTTAAATAGTAATCTTTTTTGTTAAACTTGTTGTACATAAATCTCTCTCTCCCCAGCTACCATCAGCAACATCAAGATGGTTAAATGCCCTTTCACTTCAATGGTTTATGGATTTTAATAAAGATATACTATTAAGACACTCACTAATAGCAAAGCAAGGCAAGGCAAGGCAAATTTATTCCTGAAAAAAAAACCATTAAGGGCACATGGACATGGTTAAAATAATATACATAAACATGCAAAAAAATTAATTATATAACATTTTAGATTAAAAAAATTAAAACTATTTATTTATACAGGATCTTAAGGTCCCGGGTTCGAGCCCTGGCCGGGCCATTGTGTTGTGTCCCTGGGAAAGACACTTTACTCCTGTTTTCCTACTCCTTCGGATGAGAGTATAAACCGAGGTCTAGTCTGTGTCGCATACATTCCATCATAGCGGACTTTAAAGATCCTGACGCTCATGTCATAGACGGGTGAGTGCCGGTGACAAGAACACACCCAGCATGCACCTAGGTCCTTCTCCCCCATCCCTGGCTGCCCAGGATTGTGCTCAGTTGTCCGGGCGTCAAACCATGCGCCCAAAGGCTGCGGGTGGGCGTCTCGGGCGGCTTAAGTTAGATCCTGTATCGGCCAGCGCCTTGAGCAGCTCTTGAGCTGGAAAAGCGCTATAGATATAAGAAGATTAAATAATAATACAGAGGGATAGCGTTAGAATATATAGTCGAGATAGCCGAGAAATAAGCGTTTTCAAAAGTGTTCATTTTTTGGCTATGTTGTCACTCGTCTTTATCCCCACGAAGCCAAAGGAATACATGAAATGATAGGCCACTCTTTGAACTATATGCACGCTAAAAACATGATCGAAATCGGTTGAGCCAATATTTAGATACTGTGTAGACACTGGTGTAGAAAATGGTGAAGCACGTACAATAATCGTGATCTTTGAGAAAGTACAGATACGAATGGTCTAAAATGCTTAGCAGTAGAGTTAAAGTATCGGCAAAGTAAAAATGATTTATTTCCGTTCAGTTATTCTGGGGATAAGACAAAAAGTGTGTTTTAGTTATATTGAGAGGAGTGTGTGTGTGTGCGTGTGTGTGTGTGTGCGTGTGGGCATGTGTGGGTGTGTGGGTGTGTGTGTGGGTGAAACATATGAGCGCGTATGTTGGTACGGATTGCCGCGTTTTGAGCCTGATTTATGATTTGGGGGGAAAGCGCGTATATAGCATCCAGCATTTTTAGTAGTAGTAGTAGTAGTAGTAGTAGTAGTAGTAGTAGTAGTAGTAGTAGTAGTAGTAGTAGTAGTAGTAGTAGTATATTTTAACTATTATTTAGTAAGCTTTTGTTCTTGTTTGGTTGTTTGCTTGCCTTTATATATCTATGTCTGTCGTTGCCATTGCAGCCGGCGGTCCGCGAACTGACGAGTGCATTTTGAGCCCTTGGACCCAGTGGTCAGTACCCTATGGCTTCGGTCAGCAAGAGAGGGTCAGATCCATTATCCAGCCAGGCAAAGTGTGTCTAGATCCGTGGGAGCTGAGAGAAGTGCGAAACATTACGATACCAACCAGTGAGTAATAACTTGGTTTTAGTTATGATTGCACAGATTGGTTGATTGTTGTTTGTTTGTTTGTTTGTTTGTTTTTTTTGGGGGTGGGGGGTGGGAGATGAATTGAGGGGGGGGGGGGAAATTGATTGATGGTCACTTGAAGGTTGATGGTTACATAGCGCTAATACTCCGTGTTCAAAGCGCTTTTTGCCTTTGCACGTAATTGCGTACGTGATTGTCGGTAGTTTTTAATTGTACTTGTTGATTTTTTGTGGTTTGTTTACTAAGAAGATCGGAGACAACCGGTAATTTTCTGCAGACTGGTGGTTACTATATTTAACTGCAATATATCGGCAGGTTACTACACGCGGATTAACAAGTAAACGAATCTCTTACACGCGCATCTGAACCTCCTCAACATTATACGAGATACTATTAGAGTTGTGTCAGGATATTATTTATTATTATACGAATGATGTAACATGCTTAGCAGTACTTCAAGTATCCACAAAGTAAAAATTATGAATTTCGGTTCAGTTAGGTAAAAAGGTAAAGGTGGTCCCATAGCCTTGTGGCCGTAAAGGAGCGTGATGCTGGAGATCACCCTTATCTTGGGCCAGCGTAATGAGGATGATGCCCATTTCTCTCCCTCGCTGCTTTACCTTCCCCACCCTTAAGAGAGTAGGTACTCAGTCACAGTTGAGTCAACTGGGGGCGTTGTTATTTGTCGCTTCACGTTTTGCGGTCACCCATCCAAGTGCTAACCGCACTGGACGGTGCTTAACTTGCGACACAGTAGCGGTTCAGTTATTCTTGAGAAAAGACAAAAGGTTCTGGCTTTACATAACAAGTAAAATTCAGAGCAACGGACCAACCAACTGAGTGACCGACTGACTGACTGACCGACTGACTGACTGACTGACCGACTGACTGATCGACTGACTGATTGACTGACCGACCGACTGATCGACTGACTGGCTGGCTGATCGACTGACTGGCTGACCGACCGACTGACCGACTGACTGACCGACTGACTGACTGACTGACTGACTAACTGACCGACTGACTGACCGACAACCGGCCTGCTACTCAAGAATGGTCCATGTTTTGAAGTAGCTGTATACCAAAACAACTAAAATCGCTTCAGCTGTTTTTTGGAATTATTCAGCAAAACGTGTTTAACAACAAAATGACTCCAGTGACCTTGACCTTTGCTGTAGGGCAAATACGATGTCACGGGAGGCAGGCCACTAATCTAGGTAATGTTCTATAGAAGTTTGGTCACAATCCGTTCAGTTGTTCTTGAGATATGGCTTCCAACGGACCGACCGACCGACCGACATTTTGGTTGTTCTGATTACCCCCGACTATTTCAAAGTAAGTCTGGAAATATCAAAATCTTGCCAGTCCACCTAGCCGTAAATGAGAACCACTTTTTTTAAAAAGAACTGGAGACATTAATAGGCTACCTCAGGTCATCAGGAAGGTCAAGCAGCCGTGAAGGTGGACCACACATCTTGCCCTGACCAAAAATCTCTTTATAACGCCTCCATGTTTCTATAGTCTCGAAACAGCTAACTCACTAATCTGGCATGGCTCACAGAAAAGCCAGAATTTTGTCTTTAATGTATTTTTCAAAGCTTTCTCTCCTCAGCGGACGAGGGCGAGTACGTGACGGACCAAGTGGAGGTAGTGTGCGGTAACTTCGATGACGTTTTCGTGCGGCCCCTCAGCGGTCAGCCTAGAGATATCCTGCTTATTATGGACTCTTCCGGCTCGATCAGTGATGCAGAGTTTGACGCCATGAGAGAGGGTGTCAAGCTTCTCATTGACAGGTAAAAATTATTTGTACTGATGTAATAATAATAATAATAATAAAAATAATAATAATAATAATAATAATAATAATAATAATAATAATAATAATAATAATAATAATAATAATAATAATAATAATAATAATAACGTTATTATTATTATTATTATTATTATTATTATTATTATTATTATTATTATTATTGTTGTTGTTGTTGCTGGTGGTGGTGTTGGTGTTGGTGTTTTTGAGTGGTGGTGGTGGGTGGGAAGTAAACGACGGCTATGAATGTATTTTTTCCTACTATTAGATATTATTACTGCTAGTAGTAGCCTAAGCATTATTGAAGTCGTCAAAAGCCTGTACGACAAGGTTGCCAATGCAGTCGTCCACAACAGCGCCATCGGGAACTGGTTCAGAACAACAATCGGCGTGCGTCAAGGATGCCTACTCTCTCCAACACTCTTTAACATCTTCCTGGAGCGCATCATGTCAGATGCCCTTGCAGATCACGAAGTCACGGTCAGCATAGAGTGTCAAGCAATATCCAAGCTTTGTTGTGCGGATGACATTGATGGATTGGCTGGAACAAGAACGTGAACAGCTGGTACAGAGGCTTGACACCACCTCCAGAGCCTATGGAATGGAAAAAAGTGCAGAGAATACCAAAATGGTAACCAACAACAACAATGGCATCAACAGGGACATCAAAGTCCAAGGCCAATCCCTCAACACAGTGCATAGCTTCAAATATTTAGGAGCCATTGTATCAGACAATGGGTCTGAACAGGAAGTCCTCTCCAGGATAGCACAAACAACTGCTACTTGACAAGGTTAAAACCCATTTGGAAAGACAGGACCATGAGTCTACATTCCAAGGTGAGGCTGTTACACTCCCTTGTCATCTCCATCTTCCTATACGCTTGCGAAAAATGGACCCTCCCAGCAGATCTACAACGAAGCATGGAGGTGAGGTGCTAGAGAAGACTTTTGGGTATTTCCTATACCCAGCACATCACCAACG
>CM072515.1:40039791-40054791 GCA_036898135.1 Oncomelania hupensis | reverse complement strand
ATAATAATGATGATGATGAAGATGATGATGATGATGATGATGATGATGATGATGATGATGATGATGATGATGATGATGATGATGATGATGATGATGGAGGTGGTGGTGGTAGGAGTGTGGTGATGGTGGTGGTGGAGGCCGTCGATACAAAACAAAACCTTTACAGTGTGGTACGTTTTGTAGAATATTGTAATCGTCATGCAGGGCGAAAAGGAAAGAGAGAGGAGTGTGTAGGTAGAGGGGTGTGGGGGGAAGAAAATGTGTGTGTGGGAGAGAGAGAGAGAGAGAGAGAGAGAGAGAGAGACAGACAGACAGACAGACAGACAGACAGACAGACAGAGACAGAGAGACAAAGAGACAGAGACAGAGAGAGAGAAAGAAAGAGAGAAAGAGAGAGAGAGTGAAAGAGAAACAGATAGACAGACAGAAAGAGACAACCAGACAGACGGCAAGAGACAGTGAACGAAAGACAGACACACAGAGTGACACCGAGCCATACAGAAAGAAAGATAGACAGACAACTAGCGATAAACGTCCAGACATAGGGACAATAATCATAAAGGCTGGTTATTGACGGGAGGAGAGAGAGCAGTTATCAAATCATAACCTGTCATCCTTTGAGAAATTCAGCCGACGTTGAAACTGATTAATTCTGGCACGTGAAACACACTTTCTCACAAACACAACTATTTTTCATCGAATTCAAGACGTGGATGATTTGTGTGTGTTTATTTTACCTCCTCCAAAAGATTTTAGGAGAAAAGATTTGGAGAAATTTGAAATGACACAAGTGAACGAAATGTGAAAAAAAAGTTAAATGAAATGTAATGGGATTTTTGGGACATAAAAAATATATCACATTGAAGGAAGGAAGAAGAACTAGAAAACGTTTTACCACGAGAGGCGTGAGATACAACGTGCGTTTTAAGAAAAAAATAAAAAAAAAGACTTAGATGGAAGATAGGGAGAAGAAGAAAGAGAACACAAAGTAGGATGAAGAAAGGAGAAGAAGAAGAAGAAGAAGAAGAAGAAGAAGAAGAAGAAGAAGAAGAAGAAGAAGAAGAAGAAGAAGAAGAAGAAGAAGAAGAAGAAGAAGAAAAAGAAGAAGAAAAAGAAGAAGAAGAAGAAGAAGAAGAAGAAGAAGAAGAAGAAGAAGAAGAAGAAGAAGAAGAAGAAGAAGAACGTGTAAGACAACCACCATCATCATTTCTGCAGCAGCAGCAGCAACAACAACAACAACAACAAAAAACAGCAACAAGAAGATGGAAAGACACCGATAAAAGAACAAGAAAGGAAAAAAATAACAGGAGAAGAAATAAAAAGATAAATAAGAAGAAAACAGGACAGAGGAATCCTGTATTGGATGTGAAATGCGTGGGTAATCTCTCTCTCTTGAAGAAAAGAAGGAGAAGGAGAAGAAGACAGAAGACGGGAAACATAAACGAAAAAAGTATTGCCTCTTCTTTCATCTGTCTTTATCAATCGAAGAAGAAGAAGAAGAAGAAGAGCAATAGGAAACAAGATAAAGAAAAATGAGAACAAAAACAAAGAAAACTTTGGGAAAGAAAATACGGAGAATGACAGTGACGTGATTGTGACCGCTTTCTCTCTCCCTTCCCTTTCTCTTTCCAACAAACGAAGAAAAAGGAGGAGGAGAAGATGAAGAAGAAGAAGAAGAAGAAGAAGAAGAAGAAGAAGAAGAAGAAGAAGAAGAAGAAGAAGAAGAAGAAGAAGAAGAAGAAGCAAGCGACGGAGACAAAGAAAAAAGACTATACAATACATATCTTTATTCACTCAAACAGAATTACCCCACGCACAGGAGAGTGAGAGAGAGAGAGAGAGAGAAGGAGGAGGAGGAGGAAGATAAGGAGAAGAAGGAGGAAGAGGAAGTTGGAAGAGGAAGAACGAGAAAGGAAAAAATACTTGAAAAGAAGAAAATTAACAAGAAAAGCTAAGAAGATAAGGGAAATCAAATGTGTGCGATCTAGCCTTTCTTCTCCGGTCCTCTCGCCTCCCAACAGAACTGCAGCAAATGAGTCGCGGTAGTTGTAGAGATGGTGATGGTTGTAGATTTTATCGAACTTCGATGGTTTGGTCGCCGTGTTGACTGATGTCTAACGCCACGTGGTGGACTGCTGCCGCTGCTGCTGCTGCTGTTGCTTCGTTTTCTCCCCTATCAGCATTATTTGAGGTCATCTGTGTTGGAATGGAAAGCTTGCTGTCCCCGGCAGCCGAGGGCTTTTCGTTTGATGTTGCTGCCGTGTCCTACCTAGTACAGCATCCTTTTACCTTGTGTAAACTGTAAGTGTATATCCTTCTGTCTTTTAATATCTAAATCAGTGTGTTGTTATGTGTTTCGATGATTTTGATACCGTTTGTGTTTCTTTACTCTTATCTTAAGACTGTGTCGTTCTTTGCTCTTCTTTATCCCAGTTAATTAAGGTGTGGTCTGGAAAGTTATTTTAGAGCATCTTTAATAATGGGTTTGTAAGTGCTTCTCTGTTTTATTTCTTGATCGATATATTATTTTACTTTGCAGGTTTGTTTTCACTTTAGTTTTATTTATTTTTTAAATTTATTTTAACGTCTATTCACATCTGTGATATTAAACAACATATATTAAATTAGAAACAAATTAACTTAAAATTAAAATAAAGAAGTTAATATGAACAAAAATTAATATAACGACATAATTATATAAAAGAAATCTATTGTTATTGCTTGTTGATGATGTATGAATGGATAAGAAAGCAAGATGACAACATATACTTTACTTTTTGTTCGCTGAAGACCCTAGATTTGTCGAATGACGACGACGCGACGACGACGACGATGATGATGAGTATGATGATGATGATGACGATGAGGAGGATGATAATGGTGATGACGATGATGACGACGATGACAACGACTATCACTTTACAGCTCCTTCAACTAACTAACGATGAACTTGTCGTGTTACTTCATCTTTCTGTAGTGTGACGATCGATATGTTCCTTTTTTGAGGTCTCTGCTCAACGTACCTTTTCAATGTCTTTCAGGCGAGATCTAAGATACATGCGACCATTACAAACATATTGAATCTTTGTAGGGACATTCGACAGTTTTACCAACCTCAGATTGTTATGAGGATGTACTGACCGAAAATAATTATGACCGTGTTACTAGTTAGTCAATGCTCCCTCCCTCTCCATCACCACAACTCATCCCTTTAACCTTTCTCTTTCGGAAGTACGTGTGTGTGTGTGTGTATTTGTGTGTGTGTTTGTGTGTGCGCGCGTGTGTGTGTGTGTGTGTGTGTGTGTGTTGTCGTACCCCTGCGGAGGGGATAAATAATGTTTCGCTATTCACCTGTAGTAATCTTTGGCTCTGAACGTATCCCCAAACTTTCTCTCTCTCTTTCTCTCTCTCTCTCTCTTTCTCTCTCTCTCTCTCTCTCTCTCTCTCTCTCTCTCTCTCACTCTCTCTATTTCTCTCTCTCTCTCTCTCTCTCTCTCTCTCTCTCTCTCTCTCTCTCTCTCTCTCTCTCTCGCTCATTGTATGAATGAATAACAGTGGTTTGCAGGTGGTGGTACTGGAACATGCACGTTGCCTTTTCTTACTTTCGTTCTTATTTTTCTTTTTGTCTTCTTCTTCCTCGTCTTTCTTTCTTTCGTTGTCAATCGTTTCTTTCTCATATGCTCTCCCTTTTCTGCCCTCGGATTTTATTCTCTTTTTTCATTTTACTTAACAGTGTATACTTTTTTTTTTCCTTTCTACCACAACCACCGTCGCCGTCATCATCATCATCATCATCATCATCATCATCATCATCATCATCATCATCATCTGACACCTTGGTCGTCGTTATCATCATCATCGTCGTCATCATCATCATTATTATCGTCATCATCATCTGACACTAGGGTCGTCGTTATCATCATCATCAACGTTATCGTCATTGCCGTCGTCGGTCTCCTCCTCCTCTTCCTCCTCATCCTCCTCCTCCTCATCATCATCATCATCATCATCATCATCATCGTCATCATCATCACCACCACCACCATCATCATCATCATCACCACCATCACCACCACCACCATTGTTCTTCACCTTCAATACTGCCTATCTTAATTCTTGTGGTCATGCAACTTTTACGCACCTTCTGAACTGGTTAACTAACACAGGGCGTGGAAACTTAACGTCTTTCAGTAGCGAGGAACTGCGGGGAACCTCGATGATAGAATAGAGACTTCAGTTCTGTTGAAATGTGTGTAAAGAGTAGGGGGTAAGTGAACGATGAAGAGCTTCAATGATCGAGGAGCCCCAATGCTCGAGTTTTCAGTACTGTTGAAATGGGGCATGTGAAGACTAAGGAGGCAAATGTATTTTGCAATATAGTGATGGACCATGCTGCCGCCTTGATCCAAACTGCCGGAGGTTGGGGTGAAAAGGGTGGTGGAGAGGGATACGGAAGAAGATGAGGGAGGGGAGGGGATAGAGGGTTGATGGTTTGTCAGTGGGGTTTGGGTGAGTGAAGGGGTGATGAGAAGGGGGAAGGGTGGGGAAGGGAGAGTGAGGCTACGTGTATTTGAGCCGTTAATTCCGAGAATGCAGTCTGCTTTCAGTAATAACGAGTGAGACGTGCTTCTGTGGCAGTGGTGTAGCTTTAATTGATTTTCAGATGCCTTGCGCGTCCGAGCGCACGCCGAAGGGAATTACAGAAGTGTGCCGTTTAGATAGACCCCCTTCGTTGGTAGTTAGAAAGGAGATGACAAAGAAGAAAAGAAACTGAGAAAAACGATAGCTGAGAGGGAGGGAGAGAGAGAGAGAGAGAGAGAGAGAGAGAGAGAGAGAGAGAGAGAGAGAGGGAGAGAGAGAGAGAGAGAGAGAGAGAGAGAGAGAGAGAGAGAGAGAGAGAGAAAATAAAAATGCTATCCCCTGCACCTCCGTCTTTCCATAACTCCTTGCCCTCCCTCCCTGCAACCTTCTCCTGCTTCCCCCTCCCTACACCCCCTCTCAATAACATTGTGAGATGACCTACAACGAGAACAATCGTTATTTGATGTGTTATTGGATTGTTTGTGATAGAGACTGGTTCAGCTATATGTCAATGGTTTCTCAAAATTAAATTATTCGTTGTTGTAGTATCTGATTTTGCGGTTTATGTGACTTACGTACGAGACTATTGAGGTCACCGAGGGTTTTGTACGGGTACTCCGGTTTCCGCCTCCCCTTCAATAACTGTATTGGATGCAATCAATATGAAGATTTCAAAAATTCAAATTTGATTTTCTTTCCGTCTTCTAATTGCTATCTCCCTGCCTTTACACCACTTGTTTGAGCGATAGATGTGTGTTTGTTGTGTGTGAGAGTGGGGGAAACATGTGAGAGTGTATGTTGGTACAGATCGCCGCGCTTTGAGCCTGATTGATATATATAGTTGAAATAAAGTCAAATTTTCTCTAATTAAAGAGGAAAGACAACAGAAATCCAACTCTAATTTTCATGCCCTTTACTTTTCAAATTTTGGCAATAAGCTTCTTCAGGAAGAAATTATCAATGTCAAATGGAACACACCTACATATATCGATATGTAAACAAAAATACAGTGAACCAAAATCACCAAAATATTAATTGTAATTATAATGATGAAAATTCTTTGCATCTATGTATGATGATTACATTCATAAACTCTAAACTCTAATCACAAGCCATTTTCTCTCTCTCACTCATCCAGCATTATTGGTAGTAATAGTAGTAGTAGTAGTAGTAGTAGTAGTAGTAGTAGTAGTAGTAGTAGTAGTAGTAGTAGTAGTAGTAGTAGTGGCAGTAGCAGTGGCAGTGGCAGCGGTAGTGGTGGTAGTGGTAGTGGTAGTAGTGGTAATAGTAGTAGTACTTAGTATTTTAGCAGATTCTGTAGATGCAGTTTGACCATTATATGGTGTGTGTGTGTGTGTGTGTGTGTGCGCGCAATACAAAATTAAGCATTACTTACCAGATAAATCATTAACAACTATTTCAGGAGTTGGATGGGTGAGAGCGGGGAGGGATTATAAAGCAAAAAGTCAGCTGAGGGGAACTTAAACTATAAGGAACCTCCATTGCCCTCGATTGGTGAAGGAGCCGTTAGACGGAAGTAAAATCGACACAAGGGTGGGAGGAAGGTTATGAGTGAGTGGGAAGGAGAGGGGGGGATAAAGGGGGGGGAGAGAGTGTGTGTGGCAAAAAGCAACTTTCAACTGAGCAGAAAATAAACAGCTGAAATTAGAAGAGAGAGCGACTTAAAGTGAGATGCGAGTTAATGTGTTTCTTTCCTATATTACTGGACTTTGTTCGTGTGTTTCTCTGTTTGAAATTTGTTTTCTTTGTATGTATTGCTTTTGAAACAAGTGCTACTGGTTCTATCCTGTAGGATGCACTGAAAGACGAAAGGAATAAATGAATAAATGAAACCAGTATATAATGGTTTTGGTTGGGTTTATTATAGCGCGAGGATGATCAGAAAATAATTATTTGTAATGGCGACTGCGAGAGAGATTGAGAGAGAGAGTTGATTGATTGATTGATTGATTGATTGTTGCTTTAGGTCCAGCGGACTCTTCCGAGCCAAATCAGGACCGGACAACCCCCGATCCGCATAAAAGATCTACTGAAACAACCCTAGTGGGAAAATTGAATGCCCTCCACCGGCCAGTCACTTTACAATAAAGACATCCCACGTAGGGGACGGCTGAGGCTTTACCCCAACTACTCGAACCCCCGGTTACAAAAACAAAATAGAATACAAACATCATTATAAATTATCAACAAAACACATACATATAAAATGCCTATATCGCTAAATAATAACATCATAGGAAGCCCTAGTGACCACCCGGCAGAAAGCGTCCAACACTCCCAAGCTGATCCAACAGACCTCATACACAAACAAGGAGTCTTGTCCAGGAAGAGTTTTCAAGAAAAAAGGTAGGTCATTGATCTAGCGAAGAAGAAGATAGTATAGCAGAGTGATAGGACAGAGCAGGAATGGGAAAGAGCAAATGAGGAAGACAGCGACAGTGGGAATTTAAAGCACTAAATTTCCAGAAAGTGGGGATACTATTTATACTGAAACCCCCGGCACCCCAACGGGGGTTCGCGACTTGAAGTGAGAAGCGAGTTAATGTGTTTCTTACCTATATTACTGGTCGTTGTTCGTTTGTTTCTCCGTTTGAAAATTTGTTTTCGTTGTATGTATTGCTTTTAAAGCAAGTGCTACTGGTTCTATCCTGTAGGATGCACTGAAAGACTAAAAGAATAAATGAAAAATGAGACCAGAGTATAATGGTTTTGCTTGGGTTTATTATAGCGCGAGGATGATCAGAAAATAATTATTTGTAATGGCGACTGCGAGAGAGATTGAGAGAGAGAGAGAGAGAGAGAGAGAGAGAGAGAGAGAGAGAGAGAGAGAGAGAGAGAGGGAGAGAGAGGGAGAGAGTTGGAGGGCGGAGAGGTGTGAGGGAGTTTACGTGGGTCTAATGATAGCAAAGCATTTTAGCTAGTTTTGACCGTAATGTTCTAAATGATGACGAGACGGGCAGACAGAGGGGCAGATAAGTTAGGAGAGAGGGAGAGTAACTCAAATAGGCCTATCTTTGAAAGCAAAGTTCTACGATAGGAAAGGGAAAAACAGGGAAAAGGTTGGGTGTGGATTGTGGACGAGAGAGAGAGGAGGAGGAGGAGGAAGGGTAGGGGAAGGGAGTTTGGGCTGTATTTGATTGCAATGCCAACCATCACTCTTGGGCCTTTGGACACAGCGTTTGAAGTGCCAATTCCTGGCAAGCTTTTCATCATCATCATCATCATCATCATCATCATCATCATCATCATCATCATCATCATCATCATCATCATCATCATCACCATCATCATCATCATCATCATCATCATCATCATCATCATCATTATCATCATCAACACCACCACCACCATCATAATCATCATCATCATTATCATTTTCTTCTTCTTCTGCTGCTGCTGCATCTCTTGCTAGTGTCTAATTTCATTTCTTCTTCAACGTCTCCTTTAGTAATGTCATTCGGTGAACTTGGACATTTGACATTTGATTTTTGTTTGCATTTTAAAATGGTTAGGATCTCAGAAACGAATTATACAGGCATTGCCGCAACTATTTTAAGTGTTAATAATACATACAGATTATAGCTTTGGTGCGAAGCCTAGGCCTGTGGCCTGACCAGCTAATACGGCTATTGATCCAAAGTACCCGCCCGTTTGTATCTTGCTAGACTCTCTCTTTCTCTCTCTCTCTCTCTCTCTCTCTCTCTCTCTCTCTCTCTCTCTTTCTCTCTCACTCTCTCTCAATCTCTCTGTCTCTTTCTGGTTTTTCTCTCTTTTTTCTTCCCATGCTTTTCTATCTTTGTCTTTGTGTTTCTGTGTGTATCTCTGTCTGTCTGTCTCTCTCTGTCTCTATCTCTCGATCTGTCTCTTTTTCTGTCTGTCTGTCTCTCTGTCTGTCTGTCTCTCTCTGTCTCTCTCTCTGTCTCTCTCTGTCTCTCTGTCTCTCTCTCTCTCTCTATCTCTCTCAGTGACGCGCAAATTAAACATCTAAATAGTCTTAATAAAAGTGCAATCTTTTATAAGTCTTATAATATAAATAAGGCCTACAGAGGTTACAACTAAGGAGAAATATAAGAACTCCGAATATTACCACTTCAAATATAACTTATATTTAATACAGCTATCCTTATGTGAAAAAAATCACACAAGGAGACATACCTGCATTTATTGATACATTTTACAAAGCCAGTTGATTGGCATAGATTTTATAATTATAAACTACTAAACAATTGCATGCCATTTAATGTAATGGAGCTGGTGTATGGAACTCTCTCCCTTTACCTAGAGTGTGAACATTGCGATAAACTGTCTTATTTCAAATTTAAAAGATGTAGGCATCTGCGAAATTAATTATAAAAGTGGTGCATAATAACAATAATGATAACACAGTCTTTCATGTAATTATTTTTAGTATTTCTTTTATTTCGTTATTTCTTTTTTTATATTATTATGATTATTATTATTATTATTATTATTATTATTATTATTATTATTATTATTATTATTATTATTATTATTATTATTATTATTATTATTATTATTATTATTATTATCATTATTATTATCATTATTATTATTATTATTATTATTATTATTATTATTATTATTATTATTATTATTATTATTATTATTATTATTATTATTATTATTATGAGGGTTAGCGATATGGATAAAGTAGGTGTCTGAACTTGTTGACAGATAATGACGAAGATGATGGTGTGTATGCCTGTGTGTGTGTGTGTTAAATGATTTCGAAGTTAATATTAAAGGTTCTTTATTATATTAACTTGTTAAGGGACAGATTGGAATTAGTCTAAAATCTGTATCCCTAATAACAAAGTTTCCAACCAAAAAAAAATTTAAAAGTTTCTCTCTGTGTTTGTCTGTGTGTCTGTCTGTCTGTCTGTCTGTCTCTCTCATGTTTTTTTTTAATCCATAGGTAGTGACCAGGCGCAGGTTTATTCTAAGAGAGCTAGGGGTTTGCGGGTTCTATCCCCCTTCATTCTTGCGTAGTGCTGCACTGCGGCTGCATTTCTTTCGCCAAGAAAGCCATGACCCACAGCCAGACTGTTCCAACACAAGTAGATGTTGAATCCAGCAGCCTTGCTTTCCACGATAAAGTTACCCTTCAACAGGCAAGCAACGAACGTAATTGCAATAAATTGTAGTGGGATGTACACAAGACATTCCTTGCTTGATTCAAAAATGCTTCTGTACATATTTGTATCTCATTCTTGATCCAGTAAAGTCTACCTCGAGTTGTCTAGAAAAAACAGCGCCACAAAACGTTTCGATTGCTCCGCACGAACAATTTTTGCTTTTGGGCAACATTTTGTCATTAGCGAGCGCTTTTAAAATGGCGCAGCACATGCTGACAATCAAAGTGAAGTTGGCTGAAAGTGAAAGTTACTGTCAAACGCACTGACGACACGACAATACTATCCTATCCTATCCCCTAACTCAAAGGTCGTTGGGGCACCACAGATGATCGTTTAACCAGCATACTCCACCTTTCTCTGTTCTCAGCAACCCTCATGGCTTCGCTCAGTGTCCAACTAGTTTATTCTCGAATGTTGTCCTCCCATTTCTTTTTCGGTCTCCCTCTTCTTCTGCCTTCTTGCACCGTGCCTTTCAGGATGGTTTTTGCAAGGCCTGATGCTCTGGTGACGTGGACATACCATCGGAGTTTCCGTTTCTTCACCACTGTGAGCATGTCATCATGTTGTCCAATGGCTTATGTGTGATGGTCTGTCGGACTTCGTTGTTAGTGATGTGCTGGGTATAGGAAATGCCCAGAAGTCCTCTGTAGCACGTCATCTCCATGCTTTGTATTCTTTGTTGTAGATCTGCTGTGAGGGTCCATGTTTCGCAAGCGTATAGGAAGATGGAAATGACAAAGGAGCGCAGCAGCCTTACCTTTGAGCGTAGACTGATGGTCCTGTCTTTCCAATTAGGATTCAAACTTGTCAGGGCAGCAGTTGTTTTTACGATCCTGGAGAGGACTACCTGTCGGGACCCATTGTCTGATACAATGGCTCCTAAATATTTGAAGCTATTCACTGTGTGGAGGATTGGCCTTGGACTTTGATGTTCATGTTGATGCCTTTAGTGTTGTTGGTCATCATTTTGGTCTTCTCTGCACTTATTTCCATTCCATAGGCTCTGGAGGTGGTGTCAAGCCTTCTGCACAAGCTGTTCAAGTTCTTGTTCTTCTCCAGCCAATCCATCAATGTCACACGCAAAACGGACTATCATACTATCAAATATAAATACTAATTCATATCGATTGCACATAAACATAATTATTCCGTCAAATAACAAGTACAAAAATCTTACCAGACTGTGAATGACAAAAAGTTCTCCCTTGCTATTTCACAATTGAACACATCGCCGATCGCAAATCAAATGCCCACCACTCTGACCGCCATCTTTTTCTCTTCACAAACAACCTTTCGAGACCGCTACAGAGCATTCTTCACGGGCATAGGGTTGCGCAGACTTTCCGCTAAAATAGTTACGTAGCGCTCTGCGTAGGCAACTCGGGGCAGAACTAGATTTTCACCGCACTGGGTCACCTTAGAGATAGTAATTTACGCGTTTTTATTTTTATTTTTAGCCTACATTAACAGATTTTCTTTTTCATCCGAATGTCAGTACTGTTTGTCTGCACTCAGGCAACTCGAACTGGATGCCTGGAGACATAAAGTTTAGGTTACGGTTGACTCGTCCACAGCTTGGATCTTCTCTGAAAGTCTGGACTGTCTCTCTGTCTTTCTCTTTCTCTGTCTCTCTCTCTCTCTTTCTCTCTCTTTCTATTTCTCTTTATTTCTCTCTCTCTCTCTCTCTCTCTCTGCAAGCAGGAAACCAATTCTGATCCATCTTTTGCTTCCGAGGTGGGAAGAGTATATTGTCGGATTTAATTATTGAGTGATGTACAAAATGAAATAATACCATGATTTTCGGATGCACCGATTCATCTGATGCTGCAACCACTGAAGATGCTCCCGGATTAGGTACAGCTGTATAGTCTAGAGGGCTAACAAATTAAACAAATTGAGACATATTTTCCAAACCTAAATACACACTAATAGGAGAGTGGCACTGTCAAAGTTATGGTTTTCAACGCTGGTGTGTGGCTGCTGCAGAACATCTTCATCTTTCCACTTCAGTTGCTCTACTTAAAACGTTATTAAAGGTTGGAGTCTATCGGGTGACGTTTAAGCACTAGTGGCCACATCACCAGAGCATCAGGCCTTGCAAAGACCCATCCTGCAAGGTACGGTGCAAGGAGGCCCGAAGAAGATAAAGACAGAAAAAGAGGTGGGAAGACAACATTTGAGAATGGACTGGCTTGACATTGAGTGAAGCCATTAAGACTGCTGAGGACAGTGAAAGATGGAGTAGGCTGGTTAAACGATCATCAGTGGTGCCCTAACAACTTTCGAATTGCGGGATAGGATAGGATTGTATAGGTTCTTTTTTCGTTTCTTTTCTTAAAATGTCACCAAAATGTTTATGTGCAGTTTAAGCTAACATATTTTCATTTTTCTGACCCCAGGACCCAGAGACCTCCCCGAAATCTTTCATATTTTGCTTTCGAAATGTCCAGGCTATATTGTTACATTATTGCATGGTAAAGGAAGTAAAACGTTAGGTATAGTGTCTGTTTTCTCGTTGCATCGATTCATCTCGAAGGGATGTTTATGTCCACATTAGGTGAACCATTTTATATTTTTAGGCCAAAAAATAATATATCTGTTTACGGTAACATAGCCCAAGGTCGGCTTCTTTTTATTTTTGTAAAACCTTTTTCCACCTTGGGTGCGATTATTTTGGCTTTTATCCAATTTTTTTTCAAGACGATCCCTAAAAATGTTTAGGGTCGGGCCAAAAACTTAGGGTCGGTCGGGATACTGTAAACCGTACAATTATTTTTTGTGGCCTTATGCCTTTACTTCTTCTCTGCACCAAACGACCCGAAATTCTTCTCTCTCTACTTCGAGTTTTTGCCTAATGTGTAGCTGGATAATTGAAATTTTGAAAATTGAAATTGAAATTTTCTAATATATCAGATGTGAATAGACGTTAAATTAAATTTTTAAAAAAATTGAAATTGAGTTACAATGTAAGTTTATTTGAATTCTTCGCCTAATCGATTATCTACGATCATGGTTGTGTCCACATTATTAGGCCAAGCGATATTTTATAATCCTGTTTGCTCCTATACAATTTATACTTTTCCATGTTTACTTTTTTTTGTGGCAACGCTTTATTGTCCCTTTTTATTGCGAAATTCTGTGCGCGCCCTAACCCAACCTACCTAACATTAGTTGTGTTTTTGAAATTTTGCTGAGGGAGCAAAACCGGAGTACCCGGAGAAAACCCCCCAGACGTTGCCCGAGTCGGAAGTAAATAATATTCGGAGAAACATAACGCCCAGTTGCTGGATCGATCCCACAGGCGCCCTTGGTTTCTGGCCTGTGGACTATGCAAGCTAGTCCCGCCTTAGACCAGTTGGCCACAACGCTCGCTCGGGGTATTTCCGATTTATTGTGACAAGTGAAGAGTGAAAAGTCGAATGTGATGTCTCTTTGGTTCGTAGTTGTCTTCCCCCCCCCCCCCCCTCCATATCGATTCATCTGATAGGGTTGTTTGTGTGAAGCTACCCGATTTTAGGATTTGATTTATCTTTAAAGGAACAATTGAGATTTTTTTAAAGTAGTAAAGTTGGACATTTAAAACAATGATTTAATCGTTCTTATATAGCGCGTTTGCAGCTCAAAGGATTCTCAAGGCGCTGGCCGATAGAGGATCCAACTCGGGTCTCCCAAGGCGCCCACTTGCTGCCTGAGGTGCGCTGTCTGACGCCACAGACCACTGAGCACGTTCTTGAGATGCGGGATAAGGGACCTTGTGCATGCTGGGTGTATTTGTGTAGGCACTCTCTCGTCTAGGACATGAGCGTCAGGATATTTAAAGTCCATGCCGTGGAATAGGTGCGTTCACGGACTAGACCTCGGTTGATAAATTTGTATCCGAAGGAATACGGGTATCGTCATTATATTCTTTCCGTCATATTCTTCATATACAGTACTGTTCAATCTTTGCTTCGGAGTGCTGGCTGATCTAGTGTTCAAAGGAAGCACGTGGAACTGAAAATCTATGAATAATGGATCTCTTGTCTGTTTAGGCACCTCCAGCCACCAACATCACTTATCTGCTCCACCTCCTGCTTCTGCTCTTCCTCGTCGCCTTGGAAATAGCTGACTCCACCCAATAATAACTAGGTGTTTCTGTTGGTCAGTAGAACCAGCATCTGATCAAATCGTTTCTTTTATCATCATTTCCCCACCCCCTCCCCGCTCCGTATTCCCTCCTCCCCACCATATTTGTGAGAGTGTCATTGTAGACAATGTGAATCAATGTATTAAAATCATGATTTCAAATTCATTGGTCTGTATATTGTATATCAGCAGCATTAACATCATCATCATCATCATCATCATACTTTCTTTTTTTTAAAGTCTTTTCATTGCTGCAGAAAATGATCTTTCGTCGTCAGCATCATCGTCATCGTCATCATCATCATCATCATCATCATCATCATCATCATCATCATCATCATCATCATCATCATCATCATCATCATCAAAGTCAAAGTCAAAGTCAAAGTCAAAGTCAGCTATTCTTTATTTTGACGAAAAAAATGGGAAGATGTGGCGGCCATTAGTACAACATTTGATAAATCACACATTCAACAAGAACCAAGTACAAATTATTAATAATGATCATTGTATACAAGATGAAGAAAATCAGTGATTGACACATTAGACACTAACACCTACATGCTCATCATCACCAGCCTTCTCCTCTTTCCCCTCTTCAACCTCTACGGAAAATGCTGACCTGGCGGCATAATTATAATAGAAGTGCTGCTGTCGGTCGGTAGAAACATCTGCTGGCGTTACACCTATACCTGCGCCACTTCAGCTGAAACAAAGACAGTCTCGCGAGTTTCAACAAATTGCTCAACATCCATTTGCTCCAGCTGGCTTTCTAAACATCAATAGACACATTGCAAAGCTGTAAATAATTATGTACATACTCTGATAGTCTACGAGCTTCGTACTTATTGTCTGATGGCTGTTTTTAAAAAAAATAAAATATATAAACCTCTCTTCCTGCATGCGCATTGAGCATGTCACTTGACTTTGGAAACTCTTATCTTGATTAACTCGGGTCCAAACGGCAATCATGCCACCACCGCCGCTACAACCACCGTCTTCATCTTCTTCTTCTTCTTTCATTAAATAGGTGGACCTCACACATAATACACAAGTGCGTCGGTCTGTAGAAACAACATCTGCGTCAGGCGTTACAGGAGGATCGAAACTCTGATCT
>CM072515.1:39972291-40034791 GCA_036898135.1 Oncomelania hupensis | reverse complement strand
AGTCCATTTTACCAGGGCCGTGCCCAACAAGCATGGCAATGTTGGGGGAGGAGAGGGGAGAGAGCAATCGATAGAGAGAATACAAACAAGTTCCAGATCTTTTGTTGACACCTCGCAACCACCATAGTCACGTTTAGTTTAAAGGGACTCAATTTTACACCTTCTTGTGACACAGATCATTTTCGTATTCACAGTAAGTTTTACATTACATTACATTACATGACTATTGCTTTAGGTCCAGCGGACTCTTCCGAGCCAAATCAGGACCGGACAACCCCCAATCCGCATAAAAGATCTGCTGAAACAACCCTAGTGGTAACACTGAAGGCTCTCCACCAGCCAGTCACTTTACAATAAAGACATCCCACGCAGGGGACGCTGAGGCTGTACTCTAATTTATCGAACCCCCGTTTACAAAAACAAAATAGAATACAAACATCATTATACATTATCAACAAAACACATATATATAAGATGCCTACATTGCTAAATAATAACATAATAGGAAGCCCTAGTGACCACCTGGCAGAAAGTGTCCAATATTCCCAAGCTGATCCAACAGACCTCATACACAAATAAGGAGTCTTGTCCCGGAAGAGTTTTCAAGAAAAAAGGTAGTTGACTGGTCTAGCGAAGAAGAAGATAGTATAGCAGATTGATAGAACAGAGCAGGAATGAGAAAGAACAAATGAGAAAGACAGCGACAGTGGAAATTTAAAGCACTAAATTTCCAGAAAGTGGGGATACTATTTATACTGAAACCCCCGGCACCCCAACGTGGGAAGTAAGTTTTACACCACAGGAAAAATTCAGATTAAACCAACAACAACAACAAATATTAATAATCTCTTTAGCATAAGGTTTGAACTAAATCGATATCCCTATTTGTTTTTGTGCGTATCCATACCGTCAAAGTTGATTCCGCAGCGAATTGTTCACAGTAACGCTATTGTTGTGACATTGAGAGATGTCATAGTGAAAACTCGTTGCTCAAACTGTCCACTAAGGTTTGAATTTCGGCTTCTCTTCTCTTGGTAACTTTTAAAGATGGAAAAAGTTGGAAAATAACTAAGGCTCACTTTACAATCATTTCGCCTAGAAACGGCCTGAAGACATCGGGATTATTCTTGGTCAGCGCGCGTGGTTTTTTTTTTCCATTGATTATGATAGAGTCTGTGTCATGTTTCGTGCTTATGTTGTTTTGCCCCCCCCTCCCCCCCCCCCTAATATCATGTTTTCTCGATAAAAAACATAAGGACAATAATTCATCTTGTACATGTATGTTGTATGTTTCAGCTTTCCGTTTACAAAGCTCCATTTTCCATAATATATCATTTAGGATTCTGAAAATGGGTTGGAGATTGAAATTTTTTTTTAAAAGAAAACAAGTTTTTTTTTTTTATAAATGTGACATTTAAAAGTATGAAGAGGCTACCTGGAAACACATTTCTAGCTTAACCTGAAGAACTCGGCCCTAGTCCTTGCTCCGTGCTCATGTTTGAGCGTGCCGCTTACGTCATTTGGGATCCGCTCCCCCAAGATTTGTTCTGCCACGGGTTTGGTGACTAGGAATCTGGATGTCAAAGTGAATTTGGAGTTTGTTGGGTGTTCAACCTTTTCGGTACTTCGCAGTGATTGGAAGACGATTTGGCGCATGGTGAATGTTTGGTCAAGTGAGGTGCTGGACGTGACGAGGAATTTTGATTGAAAAGCGGGGCACAGAACTTTCATGCTGGGAGTAAAAGGGAGAGAATAGAGAGATAGGGTTGTGGAGATGGAAGGGGTTTGGAAGGGTGGGGGGGGAGGGAATGTTGGCTGACTGGGTAAACGACGAAAGCGTGAAAGATTTATAAGAATTTTTACCAAGATTTACATGTTTGTTCAAAAGCCGATATTAAAGTGAATTTTGATTTTTTTTTCTTTAAGGTTATCATTGCTTTTACGTGGAATATGGTGTGTCTTTTTTTTAGTAGGGGTGGAGGTGGGATTGCAGTGGGGTGGAGATGTCGGGTGCAACAGATGGGATTTGGGGGTAGTGGAAGAAATATTCCCTTATTACGGCAGGGAGAGGAAGAAACGGCGTAAGAGAGTTTTAACGAGATTAACATTTGGTGACCATGTTTACGGTTGTGATGCTCTGACATAAAAACTCATTATAACGCATTCCTTTCAAGGCAGTATCGCGTGGGATTGCGTATAAATGCAACTGGGGTAACATTTCGCTGCCTTGCACCAACAAACATTAGAAAACTCTCTTCTTGATTGCTGTCAATGACAATGTGGTTCTGGAACCGGGCACAAAGTTGGGCAAAGTAAAAGAAACAACAACAAAAATAACCGACTGCAAGCCATTTAAATGTATTTCCAGTCACTCACACACATAGCCAGAAAAAAAAGCATTTTCAAAAGTGTTCATATTCTTGGCCTTGTTATGACTCGGCTGTAGCTTAATGAAGCAAAATAACCCCGTGGGGGTGCCTGGGGTGTCAGTATAAATAGTATCCCCGCTTTCTGGAAATTTAGTGCTTGTAATTCCAACTGTCGCTGTCTTTCTCGTTTGTTCTTTCTCATTCCTACTCTGTTCGATTAATCTACTATACTACCTTCTTTTTCGCTAGACCAGTGACCTACCGTTTTTCTTGAAAACTCTTCCGGGACAAAACTCCTCATTTGTGTGTGAGGTCTGTTGGATCAGCTTGAGAATATTGGACGTGTTCTGCCAAATGGTCACTGGGGCTTCCTCTGATATTATTATTCAGCAATGTAGGCATTTTATATGTATATGTTTTGTTGATATTTTATTATGATGTTTGTATTCTATTGACAACTGTTGCCCTGCCGAGGTGGAAGCCAATTTGGAAAGACAGGACCATCAGTCTACATTCCAAGGTAAGACTGCTGCGCTCCCTTGTCATCTCCATCTTCCTATATGCTTGCGAAACATGGACCCTCACAGCAAATCTACAATGAAGAATACAAAGCATGGAGATGACGTGCTACAGAAGACTTCTGGGCATTTCCTATACCCAGCACATCACCAACGACGAAGTCCGACAGACCATCACACAAGCCATTGGACAACACGATGACCTGCTCACAGTGGTGAAAAAACGTAAACTCCGATGGTATGGCCACGTCACCAGATCATCAGGTGTTGCAAAGACCATCCTGCAAGGCACAGTGCAAGGAGGTAGAAGAAGAGGGAGACCGAAAAAGAGGTGCGAAAATGGACTGGTTTGACATACAAAAATCAGGGTTGCTGAGGACATGGAAAGATGGAGTATGCTGGTTAAACGATCATCTGTGGTTCCCCTACGATCTTCGAGTTACGGGATAGGATAGGATAGGATATGGGGTATTCTATTTTGTTTTTGTAAACGGGGGTTCGAAAAATTAGAGTAAGCTTATAGCCTCAGCATCCCGGTCTGGTGAAGTGCCTTCAGTGTTACCAATGGAGTTGTTTCGGCAGATCTTTTATGCAGACGAGAGGTGAGTCCTCTTTCAGAGAAGTTGTGGTCTTGATTTTGTGGTCATGATTCGGCACTTTGCAGTCCGCTAGACCCTGTAAGCAATGAATAACTAACTAACTAACTAACTAAGCAAAACAAAACAAAAGGAATGATATGTTACAATCTGAACTGTCTGCAAGCAAAACTCGTATCAGCCTAATTTTTATATAGAGCGCAAAACGTATGTAGGAAAGTGTGAATGACAATGACCTTGACCTTTGTGACAGTGCAAGTACACATGATCTAACATGCTTAGCAGTAGTCAAAGTATCCACGAAGTAAAACTGAAGAGTTTCGGTTCAGTTATTCTTCCGACGAGGCCAAAAGTGTGTTTGGAACAAACAAAAATGACATTTCGGAGCGACATACCGACCGACCTTCTGACCACCGAACTGCTACAGAAGGATAGCGCTTGACGTTTCAGGTCCTATAGACCAAAACTCAACAAAATCGCTTCAGCCGGTTTGGGGATATTGAACAGGAGGAGGAAATAGAAACAGAGATTGATCTTTCGAGAGTCTGTCACAAATGAAGAGATAGAGAGAGAGAGAGAGAAAGGAGAGAGAGAGAGAGAGAGAGAGAGAGAGAGAGAGAGAGAGAGAGAGAGAGAGAGAGAGAGAGAGAGAGAGAGAGAGAGAGAGAGATTATTGATGGGAGGGACATTCTCATCAGGTCGCGTCACAAGCAACATCCTGCAATTTTTGTTAGTTTGATCGATGACAATCAAATGCAGGAGACAATTGTTGCCTTGCTTGTGTTCATCCGTCTTCCTTCTGTCTTTTTATTTCCTGCTTTTCTGACTGCTTCTTTCGTTCGTGTCCCGGAACTGTGCTTTACCCTTCAATCTGTTTTCCGATCCGTGTTGATGTTCCCGCTCTTCTAAAGAGTCTGTGGAGGTACTGTCTTTCCATACCTCCCCTCCCCCCCCCTCTCTCTCTCTCTCTCTCTCTCTCTCTCTCTCTCTCTCTCTCTCTCTCTCTCTTTCTCTCTCTTTCTTTCTCTCTTTTTCACTCTCTGAATTCTATATCTTTCTTTCACGCCCACGTTGTTTTTTTTTTTTAATCTCTCCTAGGTCCTTAGCTGTCTCTCTATCACACAGTCCACACACACACAAACACAATCATAAAGGAAAGTCGGGTAATATGAAACGAATGGTAATATGAAACATGGCCTTTCTGGGGAAAGAAAAACCCCACAGTTGTAATTTATGTGCCTTGTTTTAAACGTGGGTCTAATACACGATGAAAACAAGTCACAGAAATTACCATTCTGGAGTTTCATATTCGTCGCCGGAAAGAGGCCATGTTTCGTATTACTTTCTATTTCATATTACCCGACTTTTCTATACATACATACCTACATACATACATACATAGACACACACATACATACATACATACATACATACATACATACATACACACATACATACATACATATGGATGCCGACACAGAGGAAGGCAAAATAAGAAGTGGACAAATAATAGCAAAACACTGACGGCCTTGGACATGTCACATCTCCTAACAACAGCAACAGATAGACTGAAGTGGCGAAAACTCTCCGCGACAGCACCCATCATGTCTCACCGACGTCCCGACAGTCTGAGGGACGAGCTAACTAGCTAGACAGACACATACTTTACCGCTCTATTTCTTTCTTTCACTCTGAGATTGTGTGGATGTGTGCGTGTGTGACACACATTCATCTTATACTATAGGTTAAACAGATTGTTCCAGCAGCTATAACTAACTTCTAAATATTTTCAACCAGCCATCAGACACACACATACGCACAAAAATAAATGCGACCATATCTGGTGCAAGTTGTTATATTCAGATTTTGACGGCAAAGCTTAAAGATGATTGTGGCCTGTGCTTCGTACTCTTTAAGCATTAAAGACGGGGACGAAAGAGAAGGGTTGGAAAAGTATATGAACGCAAAGGTAAAACATGCTTCTTCGTGGTGGCAAATCCAGTTCCTTGCCATTATTACCTTCTGTCATTCATAAATGAGTTCATTTGCCTCGAGCTCTTCAGTGGCAAGGCTGGCCAACCAGGGTACACAAGTTTTGTTTGCCAGCCTGGGTTGTTTTGGGCGCTGATACCGTCTGGCCAATCCATCGGTTGGACATTTTGTCTTCTCAGAATGGAGGGCCCACGCCTTATTGGCTCTTTAAGGACTTGCGGCCAGTCTCCAAGCTTCATCGCGATGGGGGGTGAGGGTGTAGGAAGGGCGCAGGGTGGGCAGGGGTGGGGAGTCTGGGCTTTGTTGTGTTTGGTGTGCGGGAATGTGGGAGGAGGGGGGGTGTATGTGTGTGTATGTGCGTGCGTGCGTGCTTGTGTGTGTTTGTGCGTGCGTGTTACAGGAATTAAATGTTGATTCAGCCCGGCCTGATGCTTGAAACTTGAGTAACTCGAAATCGTTATCCACGCAGCCCGTTCACTCAGCAACAAGGCAGGAGTCGTCGTAACAAGTTTTCCAACTTTGATCAGCAAACATCAACAACTGCATCCAAACCTCTTTCCGAAAATAACCTCTCGCAAGCAAACAGTGCATTACTTATATAGGTTCTCAACCACGTAGAAAAGTTCAGAACATTCCAGAATGAGGCAATCAACACCCAATCTAAATAAAACTCGTCACCGGAATTACGTACTGCCTTACGTCATAGAATGCTTATGAATTTACAAGATTTAATTAGCTATTGCGAGATAGATCTCGAAAATTCGATTTATAATAAATAAGTTATTCCAGAATAGCAACAGCGCAGAATCAAATCATAGGTAAATAAACGCTATTATTGCACGCTTTGCAAAACAAAATGTTCAGAACTATCGTCCTCTCAATCGTAACAGTGCGCGCATGCGGGCGAGTCCTTGAAGATCGCAATAATTATGTCGTAATCCTGTAGTTAAAAAGACTGCTTTATTTTTTTAAAGATGCATCAATATTTAATTTTAAGTGCCTGTTGCATCAATTTGGCAGGGATAGCTCAGTGGTCAGAGCGCACGACTTTTGTGAATGCGTCTTGGGCGACGTGGGTTCGAATCCGGACTTCAGCAAACTATTGTGTGATTGCTGGATATTACGGGCCAGCGCTTTGAGAAGCTCTCTGAGCTTGTAAGTGCGCTATATAAGAGAAATCTCTTTCTTGGTTGTTTGTTTTAGTTACTTATCTGTACTGTTTGAATCAGACGAACGACGAATATAAAATCTAAATACATTGGGGATGGGGGGAGGCGGATGGGGGGGGGAGGGTTGAAACTAGACTATAGTGTTTATTTCTATACTTGCAAAAACCTCCGAAAAAAAGACCATTTAAACATAATAGGTTTAACAAACGATATGCTAAGAAATGTGGGATCTAAGATTTTTGTGAGGTGAAAACACACGCACAAACACCTAAGATTTCATAACTCTGAAACATCAGTCACAGACAAAAATATACGCTTTCTGAATTCTAATCAAATACTGGGAAGACAAGGTTAGTCTCCTTCCCCCCCCCCCTCTTCCCCTCCCGGTCCCCTCCCCACATTCTCTTCCCCACCGCCCTCCTGAGATAAACATTCTTATCATTTTACAGGTTTCAGATTAGACTATTATATTATTTTAAAATTATAAATATTCCGCCCATGCAGTAGGTCCACCAAAGAGTTCAGAATTCTAAGCATTCCACATAGAAAAGACCACAATAAGGATGGCGAATTCAAAGCAAACAGATTTGCGATGTCCTAAGCTGCAAAGCTGGGCTGGCCTATTGAAGACTTTCCGTAATCACTGATTATTTCTGTGTCAATCCTGCAGGCCAATCCGGGAAACATTACCGAGAATTTCCCTTGCGAGAAAGTTTTTTTTCTCTTTTTTCATCACAAGATGTCGGTGTCATAGATGCGAATCCTCGCTGACTTTGTGACGCCTGAAAATGTATAATAAGAACAACATGTTTTTTTTTAAATTTATTATTTTAAATCTCTAGATGGCTACAATACTTGTACTAAGGTATTCGGCAGAGCAACGCAGGTATTGTAAAATCTAGTAGTAGTAGTAGTAGTAGTAGTAGTAGTAGTAGTAGTAGTAGTAGTAGTAGTAGTAGTAGTCCTATCCTATCCTATCCTATCCCGTAACTCGGAGGTCGTAGGGGCACCGCAGATGATCGTTTAACCAGCGTACTCCATCTGTCCCTGTCCTCAGCAACCCTGATTGTTTCGCTCAGTGTCAAACCAGTCCATAGTAGTAGTAGTAGTAGTAGTAGTAGTAGTAGTAGTAGTAGTAGTAGTAGTAGTAGTAGTAGTAGTAGTAGTAGTAGTAGTAGTAGTAGTAGTAGTAGTAGTAGTAGTAGTAGTAGTAGTAGTAGTAGTAGTAGTAGTAGTAGTAGTAGTAGTAGTAGTAGTAGTAGTAGTAGTTGTTGTTGTTGTTGTTGTTGTTGTTGTTGTTGTTGTTGTTGTTGTTGTTGTTGTTGTTGTTGTTGTTGTTTTTCTTCTTCTAAACCACCACCTTTAAATAGACCCTCCATCTTATACAGTGACCTTTAGAAACTCTCTGGTCTTTTATAGTTATTATACATGACAATAATATTATGACGTATGATTTTAGCCTGCCAGTTTAGCTACTTAATGCCTTCATATAACTAGCGTATTATCAATCAATATTCAATTATTATTTAATAAAAGTATGTAGTTTGAATCCCAGGTTTTATTATCCAAATCATTTTATTGTATTCTTTTAACACTTTTAATTTACATAAATGCATACCCTACTGATAAGTTGGAAAAACGTTATAACGACGACTCCTGCCTTGTTACTGAGTGAACGGGCTGCGTGGATAACGAATTGCAGTCAAGCATCGGGGCTGAACCGACCATTGCCGTGTTATATTAGGGAACATTCTGGCGGTCTACTGGCAGCTGTGGGGACTTGTTGATTCGCTAGTGCGCAATGTATTTCAGTCCGTATTTAACATTCTCCACATTGGCATCTTATTACAGCGCATGCCACACGTGAATAGTTCTGTAAAGAGATCTGTCACACTATATCAACAGTGAATGTAGAAACTCCGTTTTGTTTCATTTAATCAATCCAGTATATTCAAGCAAGAACTGTGTTGTGTAGTTTGTGCGTGCGTGCGTGTGTTTGTGTGTGTGTGTACATGGGTAGGTGGATGGACGGTCCATTGTTTTTCCTCTCACTCGCTCACTCTTTCCCCCTCTCTGTAGTTTAGTCCATGTTCCTTCTTCTTCTCATTACAGAGTGTTTCACATCCATTTCCCCAGAGAAGTTGACGGTGAATGGAGGATGGAACTGAAGTGGTAAACGTGAGTGCAGTGGCACCCGGATGGATTGTGTGTGACTGTGTTTAAAGGTAATGAGAGAGGGAGATGTGTGTGGGAGGTGGAGGGAGGAGGGGGGGGCCGTCGGGTAGTGTTCGGGTTCAGTGGGTTTAGGGCAGAATTTCATCAAGGATTAATGGCTTGAACTAGAGCTGTTGTCGCATTAGCTGCAAGCACCTCCCCCTATTCCACCCCACCCTCTCTCTCTCTCTTTCTCTTTTCTCTCGCCCTCCATGTCTGTCTGTCTGTCTGTCTGTCTTTTTCTCTCTCTCCCTCTCTTGAAAGGTTATAAGATTAAGGAAATTAATGCTTCAATAACCAATAATTTCCTTCTGTAATAAAATTAACTCTCTCTCTCTCTCTCTCTCTCTCTCTCTCTCTCTCTCTCTCTCTCTCTCTCTCTCTCTCTCTCTCTCTCTCTCTCTCTCTCTCTTTCGCCGGCACTCCAACATCTGCTGTTCGTGTCCCTTAGTATAAAGAGCAATTAAATCCGAATTGATTAGTAGTTGTTTTGTGGTGAATTTTTACTATTTAATTTAGTCTGATTTTTAGATGTGGTTTACTGTAGCCGAATGGTCCTGATTTGGCTCGGAAGAGTCCGCTGGACCTAAAGCAATAACCTTGTATTGTATTGTATTGTATTGTATTGTATTGTACTGGGGCCGAATGAAAACACTGAGCAAAACTCCCACACTAAATGTACAACAACCTAGAAGACTCTTTCCCAGACGATCAATGTAGAATTGCAAAGTCAACGGATACAACAAAGCTGTACACCATTGCTTCTGTTGATGATGATGGTGACGATGCTGTTGCTGCTTCTGCTGCTGTTGCAAGTAATGGTGTTTGTGTTAAGGATTAAGGAGAAAAATCGCCATTTTGATTGCCTGTCGACATGTCTTACGCGATCGGCTTCTCGTTTTCTGGCTTGGCAGCGGCTGGACCACGTTCTTTTTTTTTTTTTTTTTTTTTTTTTTTTAAGGAGTATACAACTGGGTTTTACTGGCTGCCGTGCCAAGATTGAGAACAAAGAAGTCACCTGCAGCTAATGGATTGATACTAAACCTTTAGTGCAATGTAACGTTTACCTACCGCCATAGCTCAGTGGTAGTCCATTCAACCTGTCACACTGGTACGAATCCCGTGATGGGCAGCATGAAAAGTGGCCACTTTAAACTCTCCCTCTAAGCAATATGACGGCTCTGGTGGTTCAGTGTTGATTTAGGCCCCTTTACCCCCTCTTCCCTGGGATGGATATCCCCGTCTGCCATATCGCCGATGGTGGGCGTGAGTATTAAACTTCAAAGTTTTTTTTAATTATTGCAATTGAAAGACTAGGTAGAATATAATCCGAGGTGTAGTCTGAGCACGCATGCATTCCATCTCATAGACTTTACCTGACGCTCAAGTCTTATAGACGGATAGCCTACAGATCTATTTATTTATTCGTTCTTATATAGCGCATTTCCAGCTCAAGGGCTGCTCAAGGCGGTGGGCGATACGGGATCGACCTCAAGCCGCCCGAGGTGCCCACTTGCAATCTTTGGGCGCATAGTCTGACTTCCAGACGACTGAGCACAGTCTTGGGCGAGGGGATGGGGAGAAGGAACCTAGTACGTGTTAGGTGTAAATTTTGTATCCGGCACTCACCCGTCTAGGACATGAGCGTCAAGATCTGTACAGTCCGTCCGATGGAATGCTTGCGTACAGCCTAGACTTTCGTTCACACTCTCATCCAAAGAAGTGGGGGCGCAATATCCCAGGGTAATGTTTTTTTTTCTTTGTTCAATACTCAGGCCGTCAACGGGTTTCAGCTACTGCCTGTATGGGCTACATTGTTATCACCTGACATTCGAGTACACTGCGTACACCTTTGAGCCAACTGCTCTCTCTCTCTTTCTCTCTCTCTCTTTCTCTCTCTCTCTCCCTCTCACTCTCTCTCTCTCTCTTCAACAATTTGAATCTTTAATGCCTTTAGCAACAAAGCCCTCAAACAAGTGTTAACAACAATTTGCCAAACATTAAACAAAATATTTGGGTCCTAGTCCTTCTCTGTTGGTCACACTCGCTCAGTAGTCGGAGGCGTTAGACGGTGGGCATTCAGCTGCAAGTTTGCGTATTGGGCGGTTTGAGCAGCCCTGTGTGAGCTTGAAAAGCGCTATATGATACACATGCATGAGATTAGTGCTGGCAAAAAAATAGTGAAGAACCCCATAGCAAGCAACAAAAAAAAAGGAACGTATGAATTTAAGAGATTCTCGAGTGTTGTAATACTTTTACATACTAACAATTTCTGCATTGTTTGGCAATAGAACCGCTAACGTCGGAATCATCATCATCATCATCATCATCATCATCATCATCATCATCATCATCATCATCATCATCATTATCATCATCATCATCATCATCATTATCATCATCATCATCACCATCATCATCATCACCATCATCATCATCATCATCATCATCATCATCACCATAACCATCATCATCATCATCATCATCATCACCATCATCATCATCATCATCATCATCATCTTGTACATTCATTAGAGCCAGTCTGTAGCCAGTACTCAACGCAGTCTATCTGGCGTTGTTTTCATTATTTTATTTTTATGTACGATTACAATTTCGTATGTCTTACGCCGCAAACCCTTCTCCCTTCTCTCTTTGCAACGTTACTCAGTTCTAAGCGGTCAAGCATACTTCCGAGTCGTGGTCGGATTACCTGATGTTTGACTCTTGAGTAATTCATATTTTTTCCGAGGACTGTTCTCTGATGTCAGAAAACTACAGCACTTGTAACAAAATCATTATGGGACATTGCCAGAAACTTTGAGGTGAAACTCGGGTCACCTTGTCTGCTTGTACATTGCTTGTAGGTAACAAGCTTTGACCTCGCGTATTTATGGCAGAAGATTCCAATTCATCACGCGAAAGTGGCGGAAAAAAATTCACCAAAACATGCGCTTTTTGTAAATTAATGTTATAAATCATCTTCTTCCTCTTCCCCCTCCTTCTTCTCCTCCTTCTCCTCATCAACAACAACATCATCATCATCATCATCATCATCATCATCATCATCATCATCATCATCACAAACCTGCATGACAACCAGTCTGTATCCAGTACTCAACTTAGTCTATTTAGTTAGTTCCCCCGTTAGGGTGCCGGAGGTTTCAGTATAAATAGTATCCCCACTTTCTGGAAATTTAGTGCTTTACATTCCCACTGCCTCTGTCTTTCTAATAAATTTGTTCTTTCTCATTGCTGCTCTGATCTATCAATCTGCTATACTATCTTCTTCTTCGCTAGACCAGTCACCTACCTTTTTTCTTGAAAACTCTTCCGGGACAAGACTTCTTATTTGTGTGTGAGGTCTGTTGGATCAGCTTGGGAATATTGGACGCTTTCTGCCAGGTGAGGCTATACTCTAATTTATCGAACCCCCGTTTACAAAAACAAAATAGAATACAATCATTATAAATTATCAACAAAACACATACATATGATGTTATTATATAGCAATGTAGGCATTTTATATGTATGTGTTTTGTTGATAATTTATAATGATGTTTGTATTCTATTTTGTTTTTGTAAACGGGGGTTCGATAAATTAGAGTATTTGCCTCAGCGTCCCCTGCGTGGGATGTCTTTATTGTAAAGTGACTGGCTGGTGGAGAGCCTTCAGTTTTACCACTAGGGTTGCTTCAGCAGATCTTTTATGCGGATCGGTGGTTGTCCGGTCCTGATTTGGCTCGAAAGAGTTCGCTGGACCTAAAGCAATAATCTTGTAATGTACTGTAGTCTATTTAGCGCGTGTTTATCTTATCTTGGTGTTACGTTGAAACGCGCGCGATAGATATGATCGTTTTATTTTGCAAAGCATGCAATAATAGAGTGAATGTACCTTTGATTTGATTTTGCGTTGTTGTTAGAAGAAGCTTTGTATAACGTTGGTACTTTTAGTTGATCGATATTATTTGAGAATTTTCTAGAGTTGGTTGTTTATTATCGATCGAAGTTTCGCGATGGGTGTAGTAACAGCTGAGAGATTCTTTTAGCCTAAATATGGTTATATGACGTGAGACAGTGATGACGAAGTTTGATTCGATTGGTTGTGGTGCGTCAGACTGGAGTGTTCTAAATTTTTCTGGAGTATAGAGAGACTATATGTTCTGCACTGTTTCAAAAGAGAGTAGGAAAGTTGAAAGTTGTAGAAGAGAGAAAGTGAAAAAACGATTGTATGCAGTTGTTGATTTTCGGTGAATAAAGTTGGAAAACTTCATACGACGACTTTTGTCTTGTTGCTGAGGGAACGGGTTGCGTGGATAAACGAATCCGAGTCACACATATCAGGATTTCAGCATTAAGGCTGAATCAACTACTGATAAAAACAAAACCAACATCGAGTGTAACACTTGTTCCTCCACCTGTATTATTTGAATGCTGACACTGTAAACTGCTTTGACAGCATCGCCGATTTCTTTTGATGTGCTGCTGCGAAACACAGATCGGGTGCGAGACTGGGCATTTGGAAGACTTTAAGGCAAAGTTACACTTGTGTTTGGTGACATTTTGTAATAAAAATTATTATTATAAATGTGTCTATGCTCTTCTGGTCTATGGTTTTAACAGCTCTGTCGGATCCTAATACAATAGCTGTATTTTATTGCAAGTCCGCCTTTTGTTTGAATCGAATATTTATATATCATATAACAGAACAGAGACACGGTGTTGCGGGAATCATTTTGTCTACATGTTCTCCTTTAAAAATAAACTTGATGACTCGTAGAACTGTAATATAAAACCTGAGAGAACTGGAGAACAGACACAATAACAGAAAAATTACTCATTTCTGGCAGAACCTTCTTTATTTCTTTAAATAGCTTTTGCTCTCACTCAGTTGGTGTTTATGTGGAGGCTGGGAGAGAGAGAGAGAGTGTGTGTGTGTGTGTGTGTGTGTGTGTGTATGTGTGTGTATAGAAGGGCGGGGTGTTGGTGTTGGGGGAACTGTGGGGGAGGAGGGAGATGTGGAAGGTGCTTTCCTTTTTCACTCTTTTGTGTCAGGCCGTTGTTATTGATTCTTTCGTCTCTGCCATTCTTCTGGTTCCGTTCTTCATCTGCATACAAATATTTTTCGATGGGTTTGTCCACGCAAACCTCGTCGGCCCTACCGCCATCCGTTTTCAAGGAAAAGGGGTGACCTGGTGACTGTGAGAGGGTGGCAAGGAAGTTGTGTGACCTCGTAAAAGGAATTGCGGAGATTTCCTTTATAATTTTTTTTAATCTTTCGATTATGCTAATATTACATTTCGTGTCCGAGCGGTCAAAAGTCGTCTGCTATTGCAGTAAATGACTTATTGCTGGCACAGGTCAAAAATAAACAAACACAGCGGAGATCAGTGACTATAAGAAAACTCGCTGCGTGGCTTTGGGAAGGGACAAGAAAAACATTGCTGTGCCTGTAGTCTGAAGTGACGCTCTGTAAGGAAAGCCCGTGAAAAAGCCTTTTAAGCTGCTTAGAGACCTTTAATTTTTAAGGCTTTGAGCTCAAAAATGTGGATTCGTAAACTCTTGTGATCATACTAAAAAGTCAACACAATAACCTCAATCTCACTCTCAGCAAATCAAATGGATACGAGTATAATTTGTTACAATTAAAAAAGTGTCTTCTTTTTCTTCTTCTTCTTCTTCTTCTTCTTCTTCTTCTTCTTCTTCTTCTTCTTCTTCTTCTTCTTCCTCTTCTTTCCTTCTTCTTCTTTTCCTTTTTCTTCTTCTTCTTCTGAATACAAGTAAATATTGATACAACAAAATGGTGTTTCTCCTTTTTTTCTTCTTCTTCTTTGAAGTTGTTGTTGTTTTTGTTGTTGTTGTGGTGGTGGTAGTGGTCGTTGTTATTTGTTGTTATTGTTGTCCTCCATCTCCTCCTCTTCTTCTTCTTCCTCTTTTTCGAGGAGTAATAAGGTGATAATGAAGTAGAACATCAAAGCGCCAGCAGAACAAGAAGAAGAACACCGCTACCGCCAGCGAGGAGGAGGAGGAGGAGGAGGAGGAAGAAGAAGAAGAAGAAGAAGAAGAAGAAGAAGAAGAAGAAGAAGAAGAAGAAGAAGAAGAAGAAGAAGAAGAAGAAGTATACACACCTTTTTATTGCAACAATTTATACTCGTATCCATTTGATCAATTCATCTTCCTCCTCCTGCTCCTTCTTTTTCTTCTTCTGAGTAGTAGAAGAATGAAGACAACATCAACGAGAAGGAGGAGGAAGCGGAGAAGGGAGAGGAAGAGAAGATGAGGAGAGTTTCAAAGGGATAGAGTGGACTTTCTTTCCCAAAGATGGGTCTTGTTGATATAGCTTGCCCTGCAGTCAATAAATCTTCATTTTCTCTTCTATCCTGAGGTCTTTTTTTCCCCTCCCTCCCTTCCGTCCTTTTCTCATTCCTTCCATCCTTCTATCTTCATTCACCCGGTACACATTGGTCGAAGGCTTCCAGAAGCATGTTTTACTTGTCGCCTCAACAAGCGATAAAGCATGCTCTCATGCTTCATAGCACTGCTTCCTACACGCTTCAAGCGCTATAGTGACGGAAAAAGCGCAATTTCACTGTAAATATATACAGAATGTTGCTCTACAACATTCCGCTCTTTCCGTCTCAAAAACCCAATTGCCTTGTTGGATTCTTAAATTGCATGAAACCAAGTGAGGACACTATCCGGCGTCAACAAACGGTTCAAAAACATTGTCAAACGGTTCATAAAAGGCAGTTGACCTAAAAACTAATACAGTTTGACCTAATTCGTCCCCTAGAGGAGACGAAAATTACATTTTTCTATTTTCATGAGTTCATTGCAGTGAAATTGCGCTTTTTCCGTGACTATATTTTTGTTGTTGTTGTTGTTGCATCAATGTTTATTCATCACATTAACATAAGTTGTACTGATGTAACATAAACAATTTACAAAATCTAACATGCGCACTATAACCGTGACTATAGAGCTTGAAGCGTATAGAAAGCAGTGCTCTGAAGCATGGGAGCATGCTTTATCGCCTGTATCGGGTGATACACATTCGTCGAACGCTACCAGAAGCATGCGTTATTAGTCACCTCAACAGGCGATAAAGCATGCTCCCATGCTTCAGAACACTGCTTTCTATACGCTTCAAGCTCTATAGTCACGAAAAAAGCGCAATTTCACTGCAGTGAACTCATGAAAATAGAAAAATGTAAGTTTCGTCTCCTATAAAGATTATTTAGCTGAAGTTGGTTTTGATTGATTGATTGATTTATTGTTGCTTTAGGTCCAGCGGACTCTTCCGAGCCAAATCAGGACCGGAAGTTGGTTTTAAACAAATCGCAAATATATATTTTACAATGGGAATTAATTCCATACTCTTTCGCTTGTTGTGATGTTCCTTCCACGCACACGTACTCGCTCTCTGTCTGTCTGTCTGTCTGTCTGTCTGTCTGTTTGTCTCTTTCTCGCTCTAACACACAGAGGCTACAAACATGCACACAACACCCACAACTTGGATCTTAACCGCCACTCCATCCTCCTTCAATTTCCCCCCAAAACTCCCCCACCCATAAATTTATGTGAACCCAAAGATACACACGTGCCTATGTGTGTGTTTACTAGCGTGCCTGCCCTCGTGATCTTTCTCTTTCTCTCCCTCTCCTGCCCTTTCTCTCTCTCTCTCTCTCTCTCTCTCTCTCTCTCTCTCTCTCTCTCTCTCTCTCTCTCTCTCTCTCTCTGTTTTTGTGTTTTTCTCCCTCTGTTCTGTGATCGAAAGTTGAAATCCTTTAGAACACAGTTCATGTATTAATAAAAAGATTTGGGGGTTAAAATCAGTATGTAAAACTGCGACCAGCTGATGGAGTCCAGATTTCCTTCAACTTGGTACTGTAGGACCATTATTAAGGACCTTTTGTTTACTCTCAGAAATTTGTTTGGTCAGCAGGAACAGCAACACAAAAATATAGCAGGAGTGTGTACTATACCAAGGATGGTTTGTCATTTATGTGGACAGATGGACTCAAAACCAAGTTTTGAAGTTTCAGGAGCACGATAATTGTTGTAGTCATCATTATTATCATCGTTTTCATGTAGTCATCGTCCTTATGACTATCATCATCATCATTATTATTATTATCATCATCATCATCATCATCATCATCATTGTCGCGAACTGGCTAGTATTAACTCTGCTTGTTGACTATTTAGCATTGTGTAGTCTTTGTAATAGTAGAGAGTCAGTCTATTACACAGCAGCAATTAAATTACAGCACACTGCGAGCCTGAGCCACACACACAGCGCAGTGACGTCAGCACTTAAGTTTTGAATCGGACCGTTGGAACCAATGGGAGAGCTTAGGCAAAGTGGTTGGAGCCAGTTTGACTGGGTCCAAACCACGCACAGTTTTGGTCAGTTGGGAGGAATACACCGAAGTGTGAACAGCTAGATAGCTAGAGAAATCTCTACACACTTAGACCAGGAAGCAGGACTTAGAAGCATAGAATTCTCTCAAGTCATCACGGGCCTGAACTTGTCAAACAGGTAAATGAACACCCTTCTGTTTCATCGTGATATATTTATATTATTGTTGAAATTATGTTTGTGGAATTTGCTATGCATAAATGTGAATTGTTAATCCGAATTTGCGTGACCATGTGGAAACGCCGAACACGAGGTGAAACACGACCGGTTGCGCCGCCATGTTGTATCCCGTACGGAACCACTGTTGTTTAACTTATATGTATGTTTGCAGACCAGTGGCTGTACCACTGAATGTTTATATTATTATTAATTCTGTATGTGTATAGTTAGACACGATTGATATTCATGTATGAATAGGAATTTAGAGTGAGATTCCAGTGGAACCCGGAAGTAGCAGAATGTTCGTCGCTTATGTATAGAGATGTGGAGCTATCACTGAGGGCTACTTTGGCTTTCAGTGAGACGCTCTGCACAAACCGATTATTCAGGGTTGTGCAGAATTTCGTCTCTTATATTACAGACGAGCAGGCGAGCTATCCTGGGCGCACCACTCCACAGAAACGACTAGTTGGCGGAGTATCCTCTACCGCACAAGACGGAAAGAGCGACCCGGAAAACTCCCTGTCAGACCCCACAGCGTGGCAAGGGAACCCAACTACACAACGACACAGGTGGACCAGAAGCTACCTCACAGAAGGACTTCGAACCCCCACTCATGAGTTAAGTGCATAACACGAAGGTGCACTTAAACTGATTATAACAGGACCACAGTAGTCCAACTCTTCAGAAACTGTAAAACGGACCACAGTAGTCCAAATCTACATGAATTTGAATAGAAAGTGCCCGATGAAGATATACTAGCTGCCTAGACTAGCAGCGATCGAACTATTAGCATTGAAAGAGACTTTTTAAGTTAGATTAGTACTTAGAGAATCTTGTATAGAGTAGAAGAAATAAATGTGTGATTTTAACTGTTATCAAGTGGCTGGACTACATATGATTCATAGCCGTGTGAAAGCTAGTGTGACAGTATTCTTTTACCATTTTTCTATCTATTTCTGTACCCCAACCTTAACACGGAACGAGCTAAACAAATAAATTTATTAAAGTAATTCATAGGGTGACTTACTAGCAGTTCCCACCGAATATACGTGAGGGTCCATAATTCCATTGTGCAGAGCCCATAAACCCCACGTGACACTTTAATTGGCGAGCCTAGCCAGGATCTGTGGATAATAGGAATTGGGTATAACCGGACCTAAGTACAATAAAATTAGATAACAGTAGAAGTAGAATAACTTAGAATAGTGGTAACAAGGACTAATCAGTTTGGGTGCACTATTCTTTAGTTAAAAACTTTTTTGCTTCAAATATTTTTGTGCCTGTATGTTGCATTGTTCTTTTGCAGGTTTTGCTTAAATAACTGTTGTATGCCATTTGACTCTTGTTTTATTCTATTATTGATTACGAATTGTATGGTCTTTGCATTGTTTTTATTGAATTGCAATATTGCTAGTGTTTTGGTATTCCACGTGATTCAGAGGTTGTTCATAGACACGTTTGGCAATGTCGGACCCAGTGGCCTTGAGATTGCGCTTCAAGGAATTAGGGGAAGCTTTACACTTAGCAGGGGGAGACCTAATTGCGTATATCAATGCAGAGGTAGAGAAGCAGGAGGCTAAGGCAGAGAGAGCAGCAGAGAGAGAGGCGAAGAAACTCGAAGCGGCAGAGAGAGCTGCAGAGAGAGAACAGAAAAAAGCAGAACTAGAAGCAGAGCAGAAGAAACTAGCATTAGAAGCAGAGCAAAAGAAAACAGAGTTAGAAGCAGCAAGAGAACAGAAAAAAGCAGAGTTAGAAGCAGCAAGAGAACAGAAGAAATTAGAATTAGAAGGAGAACAGAAGAAGGCAGCATTAGCAGCAGAGAGAGAAGCAGAAGTTAGGAAATGGGAGTATGAGCGGGCAGAAAAAGAAAAAGAGAGGGAAGAAAAGGAAAAAGAAAGACAGCATGAGTTAGAGCTAAGAAGATTGGGATCAGGAGCTTCAAGTTCTTCCTCAACCCCTCCCCACTCAGATCAGCTAGAGGTAGCATCCAACCCTGTACAAGGAATGTCATTTCCACTGGGAACATTCAATGAGAGAGAAGAAGGTCTAGATCTCTATCTGACTAGGTTTGAGCGTCTAGCAACAGAGTACAAACTAGATCCCACTCATTGGTCCTTTAAGCTTAGTCAAGGGCTTAGAGGAAAGGCTTATGACATCTACAGTAAGCTACCGACTGACAGAGTGACTGACTATCACAAAGTAAAAGAGGCACTCCTAACGGGATTCGAACTAACAGGAGAATGCTACCGGCAAAAGTTCCGCACCAATCGGAGAGTGAAAGGAGAGAGCTATGCGCAGTTCGCGGATCGGTTGTCCACAATGCTGGATAAGTGGATTAGCCAGTCAGCCACGGCTAAGACGTATGATGGACTGACAGAACTGTTAGTATGGGAACAGCTACGGGAAACCATGACCCCCGAGCTGAGGACATTCTCAGTAGAACAGGGCGCGGAAAGACTGGAAGATCTGGTCAAGGTCGCAGATAGGTACGTGGCCGCCCACGGAGAAGCCAAGAGCTTCAGGCGAGACCTAAAGCCTAACGGGAAAGAGGCACAGAAACGAAGCCCTAACCGGGAAGAGCGCACCGCGAATAAGCCGAATAACCCCAGACCTGGGCAGAATAAAGGACCCAACACGGAATTCGGGAAAAGAGGTCCCGCAGAACAGAGACGGTATTGTTCGTTCTGCAACAGAAACAATCACTCCACCGCAGAATGTTTCAAGTTGGCCGCACAACGTAGGGAAGAGCGCGAAAGCCGGCCAGCGCACAGAGTTCTAACTCAAAGCAGCGGTAACAAGCCACACACGATCGGAGATCACCCATCGGTGACAGACACGGTCAAGGTCAACGGAAAAGAAGCGAACTGTCTGTATGACACAGGTCTATCATACGACGCGATAGTTAGCGAATCTCTTGTATCGCGCGCGGACTTGACGGACAAGACAGTCGACTTACAAGGAGCAGACTTGACGAAACCGACGACTACTTGCCCAATAGCATGGATCGAAGTAGAGAGTAGGTACGTCACAGGACGAATCCAAGCAGCTGTTTTACAGAAACCACTGTATGATCTAGTGCTCGGTTGTAGGTATGTGTTCTTAGGCACGCCCCCCAAAACTGTAGAGATAGCTGCAGTGCAAACCAGGGCCCAAGCTAAAACCCAACCACCCCAGCCCAAGTTCGCTCCGAATCCAGGACTCGAAGAGATCAAAACAGCACAGAAAGAAGACACCTCGATAGCGAAGTGCTTCCAGAAGCTACCCAAGGCGCACACACCCCCGCACAAGGGAGACTTCTACATGGAAGAGGGAGTTCGACATCGTCAAGGAGATGGAGATCACACCCAACTAGTACTACCAGCCACCCTTCGAGCCCAAGTACTAGAACTAGGCCACAGCATGCCACTCAGCGGACACATGGGAATTGGAGCCACAGTGCAGAGAATCAGCGCACACTACTATTGGCCAGGAATCACGGAGGATGTCAAGCGCTACGTGAAATCTTGCCACCAATGTCAACGATATTCCCCGCGACATCACACCGTACCAGTTACCTTAGGACCATCGGTAGTAGTCGGCGTGCCATTCCAGCAAGTCTCAGTAGACATAGTAGGACCACTGCCCATGACCAAGAAGCGGAACAGATTTCTACTCACACTCGTCGACGCATGTACGATGTGGTGCGAAGCAGTCCCGTTGCCAGCGATAGACACCAAGAAGATTGCAGATGCACTCATCGCCATCTTTACCAGAGTCGGATTCCCGGACAGCATTAGAACGGACAACGGATCTCAGTTCACCGGCCGCCTGATGCAAGACGTGTTCGAGTTGATACAAGTTCATCACATTCGCACACCACCATACCACCCCGCCAGCAACGGACAAGTAGAAAGACTGAATGGAACCCTTCTCACCATACTCAGGAAAGTCGCCGACGACAATCCAGAAGCGTGGGACACCTACGTGAATGCGGCACTGTTCGCATACAGAGAAACGCCCCATGCAGCCACAGGCTACACCCCGTCAACATTGCTATTCGGCAGACCTCTAGCAGGACCGCTAGAAGCCCTACGCAGAAGTTGGACGGAAGCCAAGATAGACGACACACCAAGAGGTGCCACCAAGTACGTCGCAGACCTGCAGGAAACCCTCAAAGCAACGTGGAAGAAAGCTGGTGAAGCACTGAAGAAGGCAAGAGCCCGTCAGGCGAAGTACTACAACCGCCACGCGAAGGACAGAGAACTGCAAGTCGGCGATCAAGTGCTACTCTTACTTCCAAGTGGAACCAACAAGCTGGACATCGCTTGGAGAGGACCGTACCGGGTGACTGCCAAGAAATCCAAGACAGTCTACCAAGTAGAGGTAAACGGGAGAGCCCGATACCACCACATCAATCTCCTCAAGAAATATACGGACAGACCAGCGACCCCCAGCACACACACATGGCTAGCCATCGCCATCGCGGAAGAAGCTCATCCACAACTACAACAGCATCGCCGTACCACTGACAAATGGAACCCGGAAAATCGCCCCGGACAAAGTTGTATGGACAGCCGAATGCGAGACAGCATTCCAAACACTCAAGGACAGAATGACATCGGCGCCAGTACTCCACCTACCCGATTTGACTCAGCCATTCGTTCTTCGCACCGACGCAAGCGACTTAGGCCTCGGAGCAGTACTGCTACAGCGCGACCCCCAAGAATGCGGAGACGCTATTCCCTGTCGCCTACGCCAGCAGAAAATTGAGACCCGCCGAGACCCACTACGCCACGTCGGAGAAAGAATGCCTTGGACTAGTCTGGGCCATACAGAAATTCCAACTCTACCTGTATGGGACCCACTTCACAGTTCAGGTGGACCACCAACCACTATCGTTCCTGGCAGCCTCCAAGTCTTTGAACTCTCGCCTGATGAGATGGGCACTCACCCTTCAGGCATACTCATTCCAAATCGAGTACATCCCCGGCAAAGAGAACCACGGAGCCGACTACCTCAGTCGCCATCTCGTGGAGGACACAGCAGCTGTCGCCCACCCAACCCAACTAAGGGCCACAGCACCAGAATTCGTCCCCGCCCAATAAAAACCCTGTCACTAGTGTCCATAGCTACCTGGCACAGCATTGCAGCTCAGGTAGAGCAACTTAACTAGTGTGTAAATAGGACCCTAGGATAGTGCAGTGTTAAACTAGGCTCTGTAGTAGAAAAAGGTCGAATCCAGTAGTCATCGCCTTTTTTCAGTTGAGGGAGCCTGTCGCGAACTGGCTAGTATTAACTCTGCTTGTTGACTATTTAGCATTGTGTAGTCTTTGTAATAGTAGAGAGTCAGTCTATTACACAGCAGCAATTAAATTACAGCACACTGCGAGCCTGAGCCACACACACAGCGCAGTGACGTCAGCACTTAAGTTTTGAATCGGACCGTTGGAACCAATGGGAGAGCTTAGGCAAAGTGGTTGGAGCCAGTTTGACTGGGTCCAAACCACGCACAGTTTTGGTCAGTTGGGAGGAATACACCGAAGTGTGAACAGCTAGATAGCTAGAGAAATCTCTACACACTTAGACCAGGAAGCAGGACTTAGAAGCATAGAATTCTCTCAAGTCATCACGGGCCTGAACTTGTCAAACAGGTAAATGAACACCCTTCTGTTTCATCGTGATATATTTATATTATTGTTGAAATTATGTTTGTGGAATTTGCTATGCATAAATGTGAATTGTTAATCCGAATTTGCGTGACCATGTGGAAACGCCGAACACGAGGTGAAACACGACCGGTTGCGCCGCCATGTTGTATCCCGTACGGAACCACTGTTGTTTAACTTATATGTATGTTTGCAGACCAGTGGCTGTACCACTGAATGTTTATATTATTATTAATTCTGTATGTGTATAGTTAGACACGATTGATATTCATGTATGAATAGGAATTTAGAGTGAGATTCCAGTGGAACCCGGAAGTAGCAGAATGTTCGTCGCTTATGTATAGAGATGTGGAGCTATCACTGAGGGCTACTTTGGCTTTCAGTGAGACGCTCTGCACAAACCGATTATTCAGGGTTGTGCAGAATTTCGTCTCTTATATTACAGACGAGCAGGCGAGCTATCCTGGGCGCACCACTCCACAGAAACGACTAGTTGGCGGAGTATCCTCTACCGCACAAGACGGAAAGAGCGACCCGGAAAACTCCCTGTCAGACCCCACAGCGTGGCAAGGGAACCCAACTACACAACGACACAGGTGGACCAGAAGCTACCTCACAGAAGGACTTCGAACCCCCACTCATGAGTTAAGTGCATAACACGAAGGTGCACTTAAACTGATTATAACAGGACCACAGTAGTCCAACTCTTCAGAAACTGTAAAACGGACCACAGTAGTCCAAATCTACATGAATTTGAATAGAAAGTGCCCGATGAAGATATACTAGCTGCCTAGACTAGCAGCGATCGAACTATTAGCATTGAAAGAGACTTTTTAAGTTAGATTAGTACTTAGAGAATCTTGTATAGAGTAGAAGAAATAAATGTGTGATTTTAACTGTTATCAAGTGGCTGGACTACATATGATTCATAGCCGTGTGAAAGCTAGTGTGACAGTATTCTTTTACCATTTTTCTATCTATTTCTGTACCCCAACCTTAACACGGAACGAGCTAAACAAATAAATTTATTAAAGTAATTCATAGGGTGACTTACTAGCAGTTCCCACCGAATATACGTGAGGGTCCATAATTCCATTGTGCAGAGCCCATAAACCCCACGTGACAATCATCATCATCATTATCATCATCATCGTCATCATCACCATCATCACTATCATCACTATCATCAATAATCGTCATTTGCATTAATTATTCAAATATTTTCGTGGGAGTTGGTTCTTCAAACGCAATTTCCTTTTCGTTTTTAGGTACTGTTTACGTCTGGAACATATTTTAACCCTTTTCTGGAAAAGTGAAACGCTGTTGGATGACGAGGTATGTAAAACATTACTCAAAACTCTTTTTCTACATTAAATGTAGAAGGGGTCTGGGGAAAAAACAACAACAAAACGTTGCTAGAGTCTCACTCGCTTTGTTTCCCGTAATTAATTTGTAGTACAATTACGGTCATGTCACGATATTGATTCCAGGTAAATTTACATAAAACAACATTGTTGGGCGAAGACTTAAACTTAAAATATTACAATGAATTAAATTGAAGAAAATAAATATTTTGCCTTTTTTAATAAAGCCATTAGAAATAAATTGTTTTGCTCCTTCATATGTATTTTTAAAATATTTTTTTATTTATATTTTCATCCAAAATTCGAACAACGTCACTGTCTTACAGTGAACCACGGCGTTAGGCATAACGTAACTGCTTACGTCGAAAGTGTGTTTCAAAAGGGAAGATGTATAAGCTTACTTTTATTACCTTGGACAAGACGTTTGCTTTTCATCTCCCCCAATTTAATTTACAGTCCCTGAGAGATATTGATTTTAAAATACTTTGTTCTTTGGCTTACAGAACAAGCGAACAAGCGAAAAATCCAGCTAGCGCCAGGCATTGTTACTTGAGGAGAGTTCTCCTCCCCCCTCGCCTAAACACCCCCCTCTTCTCCCTCTTCCCTCCACCCCCCTCCTCCCATCTTCTCTAAAACCAGCGCCGTCGCCATTAAACCTTCTTCTCCTCTTACTACCGGAAGTGCTCAGTTGATGGAGCAACCAGTCCGCGTTCTATAGTTTGTAAGCTTGATCTCCGGCGTCTGTAACTGGCTGTAAGCACTCGCGATCGTCTTATCAATTGGGTGATTGTCCTAGTGCTTAATTATTACATTACATTATATTATTATCCCCTGAGGTCCAGCGGACTCTTCCGAGCCAAATCAGGACCAGAATAGCCGAATCAGGACGACAAAATCAAGACCGCAACTTCGCTAAAAGAGGACTCGCCCCTGATCCGCATAACAGATCTGCCGAAACAACCTTAGTGGCAACACTGAAGGCAATCTACCAGCCGGTCACTCTACAATAAAGACATCCCATGCAGGGGACGCTGAGGCTATACTCTAATTTATCGAACCTCCGTTTATAAAAACAAAATAGAATATAAACATCATTATAAAATATCAATAAAACACACACATATAAAATGCCTACATTGCCAAATAATAACATCATAGGAAGCACCAGTGACCACCTGGCAGAAGCGTCCAATATTTCCAAGCTGATCCAACACACAAATGAGGAGTTTTGTCCCGGAAGAGTTTTCAAGAAAAAAAAGGTAGGTGACTGGTCTAGCGAAGAAGAAGATAGTATAGTAGATTGATAGAACAGAGTAGAATTGAGAAAGAACAAAGGAGAAAGACAGCGACATTGGGAATTTAAAGCACTAAATTTCCAGAAAATGGGGATACTATTTATACTGAAACCCCCGGCAACTCCATGGGGGTTGCTTAATGATTGGACTCAGTTGATGATTAGAATTTGCTGGTTTTCATTTTTTGTGATTTTTGGTGTTGTTGTTGTTGTTGCTGTTGTTGTTGTTGTTGTTCTTGTTGTGTAGGGCCTCCTATTCCTTCTTGTCCGGGGGATGCTGTGCTGGACTGCGGCTGCTATGCTATCGGTGAGAAAGCAACCGGAATGTTTTCATCCGTATAGGGGGTTAAAACGTATTAATCACATCCGAAACCAACTCCGGAATAGTCTAGCTTGAAGTGGTTTCTTTCTCTTTGTTTTCCTTCCATCTCTCACTCTTTCACCATGGACACACACACGCACACACACGCACACACACACACACACACACACACACACACACACTCACACATTTTTACACTAGCCACCCACACGCCATTTGTTTTTTAGTTTTTCATTATTTCCACTTTTTTTCCCCCCGCAATTTCTTCTGTTCTCATTATAACTTTGCCTCCGTGGTTGGCCAAGAGTAAACAACCCGTTCGCTCTTACACAGCGGCGTTTTATTTATTTATTTATTTTTTAAACTACGTGCTTTTTTTTCTTTCTTCCCGAAATTTTCCCCTGATAGATTTAGCTTGTATATTGTTATCTTTACACACAAGGTACGGCACTGTCATTAATAAAATGTTTATTCCCTTTCTCTCTCTCTTCTTCCCTCCCCATCTTTCTCCGACAAATTAAATCGCTCTCTCTCTCTCTCACTCTCTCTCTCTCTCTCTCTCTCTCTCTCTCTCTCTTTATGAGAAGATGACATAATAGGATACACCATTGTAATGATGACAGAATTATATGTCCATTGAACTTTTACCTACCACGTGACCAACCATTTCTTCTATGGGCTGGTGGCCCGAAGAAGTTTGTGTTTGTAATGTGTAACTATTATTTTTGGAAAAGTAAACGGACGATGTCCAAACGTCAAACGTCAGACGTCTCTCTCTCTCTCTCTCTCTCTCCCTCTCTCTCTCTCTCTCTCTCTCTCTCTCTCTCTCTCTCTCTCTCTCCTACCTCTTCCCGTATCTCACTTCCCCCTTCCCCGGTAGATTTAACGTGCATCGTTTCCTCCTCACCATACACTGCGTTGCATGATGGTGGAGAGGCGACCTACACCACGGCAGTCTCTGCCACGCAGTGTGAAAGCCACAGACGACACACGTTGGGGCACTTTTATTAAATGTTTCTTTGTACCCTTTCCTCCCTCGGTCACCCTATCCCCCCCCCTCTTCCCCACACGCTGAAAGAGGACTCACCCCTGATCCGCATAAAAGATCTGCCGAAACAACCCTAGTGGTAACACTGAAGGCACTCCACCAGCCGGTCACTTTACAATAAAGACATCCCACGCAGGGGACGCTGAGCCTATACACTAATTTATCGAATCCCCGTTTACAAAAACAAAATAGAATACAAACATCATTATGAAATATCAACAAAACATACATATAAAATGCCTACATTGCCAACTAATAACATCATAGGAAGCTCCAGTGACCATTTGGCAGAAAGCGTCCAATATTCCCAAGCTGATACAACAGACCTCACACACAAATGAAGAGTTTTGTCCCGGAAGAGTTGTCAAGAAAAAAGGTAGGTGACTGGTCTAGCAAAGAAGAAGATAGTATAGTAGATTGATAGAACAGAGTAGGAATGAGAAAGAACAAAGGAGAAATACAGCGACATTGGGAATTTAAAGCACTAAATTTCCAGAAAGTGGGGATACTATTTATACTGAAACCCCCGGTGTGACATCCTCACATTTCCTAGTATCTTAGCTGGGCTGGGAGCGAATGGGAGCATTCTGATTGGTCGACGCGTTACAAAATTCGACGCATGCGCACAGTGCTATCATAGTCTTCGTAAGGGTTAGGGTTTGGGTTAGAGTTAAGAGTTTAGGGTTAGGGTTAGGGTTTGGGTTAGGGTTAGGGTTATGACGCCTAAGAACTTCGTGAAAAAGCCGGCCCGACATGACCTAGCGCATGCGCAAATGCGCTCGGATAAACTAGGAGACCCGGAACTTGAAGGATGTGACACCGGCACCCCCACAGGGGAGGAGAGAGAGAGAGAGAGAGAGAGAGAGAGAGAGAGTAAGTCTAGACACGTACAACATTACAACTGTCTCGATCACAATTTTAAACTCGAGGGAAGAGTAGGGACAAGGTGTAAGTGTGGGTAAATGGGGAAGGGGGAGAGAAGGGGGGAGGTAGGAAGAGAGACAGATTCAGTACTCAGATGCAACGGGAAGAACGAGAACGTTTTACATTTAAATGTTAAATGCAAGTGTCTTTACAAAATAACGGAATGGTTTATTTGTTGGAAACTCTCGCATTTTATTATCTACTTGTATTTACGGTCACGTCTTGTTGTTAGAAAAGTTAAAAGTTGTAGTTCTAAAGAAATTGGGTTTGGTTTATGGAGCGGTTCTAAGCAATTGTCCCAGACAAAAAAAATAGTTGTCCACGTTGGAAGCGCATTGTAATGATTTTATAATTTTCCTCGTAAAAAATATATAGTGAGAATTCACAATACTATTATACTGTAATGATAGACCAATAACCTCTTTAGTACATCGTTTTGCTTTAAATTCTTGTAGGGCAACATACTGCAAAGATATTAAATCTCATTCATGACTGGAGTGTACCAACACACTAACTCACAACATTCATACTGTTCAAAGTAAACATTTTGACTATTGGATTACCATACCAAAATCTTTAATTTATTGTCCTGTGGGACATTTTCTGTTAAAGTGAAAGACAATAATATCTCATTCACGGCCATCGCACAAAGATGACTTTAGTTATGTGAATAATGCGTAAAGTTGACTTTACTTTGTTACAGGATGTTAATAATTATGTTATTATTTAATAATTATTGAATTATTATTTTTTTTTTAATTTGTTATTAATATGTTTTAAATTCTTTTCTTAACTCAAATCAAGTTTTGTTTTCTTGTTGTTAATTTGTTATTTGCTCTTTAAATAGCAATGTATCACTTCCTCCTGATATTTCTTTTTGGACCCCCGTTGGGGTGCCGGGGGTTTCAGTATAAATAGTATCCCCACTTTCTGGAAATTTAGTGCTTTAAATTCCCACTGTCGCTGTCTTTCTCATTTGCTCTTTCTCATTCCTGCTCTTTTCTATCAATCTGCTATACTATCGTCTTCTTCGCTAGACCAGTCACCTACCTTTTTTCTTGAAAACTCTTCCGGGACAAGACTCCTTATTTGTGTATGAGGTCTGTTGGATCAGCTTGGGAATATTGGACGCTTTCTGCCAGGTGGTAACTAGGGCTTCCTATGATGTTATTATTTAGCAATGTGGGCATTTTATATGTATGTGTTTTGTTGATAGTTTATAATGATGTTTGTATTCTATTTTGTTTTTGTAAACGGGTGTTCGATAAGTTGGGGTGAATCCTCAGCCGTCTCCTGCGTGGGATGTCTTTATTGTAAAAGTGACTGGCTGGTGGAGAGCTTTCGGTTTTACCACGAGGGTTGTTTCAGCCGATCTTTTATGCGGATCAGGGGTTGTCCGGTCCTGATTTGGCTCGGAAGAGTCCGCTGGACCTAAAGCAATATTAATGTAATATAATGTAATTTCTTTTTGGTTAAAAATGTTTTACTTTCTTCCTTTTTATTTCCTAGTCTAAAATCCCTTTGGTGAATAGAGCTAGAGGTTAAATTAAATAAGCAAACAAACACAGAAACAAAGCATTAGATTTTGCTCCAGACATCTAGCTAGTCAAAGCCTGTATATCGCAGTACACGTGTCAGTGTTAGATATAGGAGAGTGTGTGGACATCCGCGCGTGTAGTATGAAGACGTGTACATGTGTGCGCGCGTGCATGGGTGTGCACTATGTCTTGCTTAACACTGTTGGTACCGGGCGTTTAGAGAGCACTTAAGGACTTCTTAATGTTAGTGCTGCTGTGTCGGGTACCGCAGAATATGTCGGGAAATTGAAAGTCAAGTCAAGGAACATGTATTCACACAATGTATTCACACTTTTCTGCTATCCTATGCACCAACGGGAATCCCCTCAATGAAACATACTTCCGGTTTCTTTCTCCGCGTGTTTTAGTGAGTTATTTCCAAATATTCAAGAATAATAACATGTGTCACTGGCCACCAGTATCGTACCCTCACATATTTTTTTTTTGCTGCAGTTTATTATCCTTTTCTATCGCCAGTGGCGCGCCTAAACCCTACCTACCTAACATTATTTGTGAATTTTTGAAAAATATTCGGAAAAACATAACGCCCAGATGCTGGCTCGAACCCACACCTGTCAGGCGCCATTGGTTTCTGGCTTGTGGACAAGGCAAGTTAGTCCCGCCTTAGCCCACTTGGCCACAACGCTTGCCTAACATAGTCAACTACTTCGTGTTTTGTGAAGGTTGCGACGGCGAAGCTATGGAAAACTACAAGAGTCTTCAGGTCCTGTTTCACTTTCTGTCGATGATCGACGCACCTCCGAAGTCGCCACAAATACAGGCCTCTACGATTGTTTTTTGCATCCTTTCACTGAGCATGTACTTCCTCCACCGTTTTTATACTTATCCCACTCGTTTTCTGGCTCTAACAATCGTCGTTTTCGGCAATTTGCCATATTTAAAAGTCACGCATCAAGCTTTGATAAAAGCAAAACAAGCCAGACCGGAACTTGGTTTCATTCTAACCTCGTTTTAATTTATAATGGCGATACCCACGAGTTTTTATGAGAGGTGCCGGAAAGTTGTGAATAGTGAACCATTTGGCGCGTCGCTTTATGATAGACAATAATATGCACATGCGTCACAAAGGCGTGGAAGGAGAAACGCTTTCGAATCAAACAATAAGTCCTGTGATATTTTAAGTCCATTTTTGATCGTGCTTCCATCGTGTATCAGACGTATCTACGGTAGCGAATGGCCCCAGCGGCACCAGTGTTTCTGTAAGTACGGACCTACTTCATGGAATGAACTGAGGCCTGTAAATAGCTAGTCCGTGTCGGAAATGCTCACTATACAAACAAGTGGTTTGCATTGTCGTTGTGCACAGTCTGTTGTATTGTTCCTTTTTCAAGTTATTGTTGTTCAAAGTAGGGCCGAACTTTGTTTCGTTTGGGACAGAACTGTGTGTAAAACAAGAGCACGCAGTGGAGGCGTGTAGCCTTAGGAATTGGGACTGCAGTGATACCAGCATCTAGGATATCATCGTTATTAAAGGACATACTTGGCAGTTTTAAGGAATTATGGGGAGGTTGCAACCCTTCATTCTTCTGTTGTCGGCTCGCATTGCGTCTTTTGCACGTGAGCTGCTTTCATGAGGTAAAGCACAGCAGCAACAGCAACTGTGTCAGAAGCCGGGTTTGGGTATGATGTGGGGCCTTCAATGGGGGTCCTATACGAAATAGGTTTATTTTAATTAACTGCGGAACCTACACGTTCAATAGGCAGAAATAGGGGCACGTCGTTTCGATCTAAGTGAAGATATTACACGTGTTTCCTACGGGGTTTGTGAATACCCCATTTGAGCGGCGCATTCGTTTCCCCAAAGACAGTCTGTTCTCACCCTTACGTCTATGATACACTAGGCTGTCTGCTGTACCGCTCTGCTATCGAGGATCTGATATGTAGGCGTCCAACTGGTGTAATGCCCCATGTGCCCCAAATGGCATCTGATAGAAAAAGAAAAAAAAACTCCTTTGAGAGAATTTCGTTTTACGAGGGAATAGGAGAAATGCCCTAAAGGGTTGACGGTTGAGTCCCATTCCGCAGACAAGCAACCAAATTTAGACATTTGTACTTTACCCAGAATAGGCTCGTCGCGTCTCCTACTGTACCCTTTCTACACTAACCCCTCTTTCCACCTCCCCATTCTTCCCCTCCCCATTCTTTCTCACCCTGCTTCTTTGCCCGACTTTCTCTAGACATCCCAGTCACCTTCATTTTCACCATCACCACACTCCCAAACACCCATACACCGCCCCCCAGCCCCTCTTAGCTAAGCCATTTTATGAAAATTGGTGTTTAGGAGGTGTATCCTCCGTTATCGCCTCTGTAATCTGTAATCACAATTTAGTACAAGGACTGAAGAACATATGGTACATATGTGATCTCAGGACAATGAGGAGTGTGGTATTTTGTTGTGGTGGTGGGGAGGAGGGGGAGGTAAGGGTAGAGGGTAACGAGAGGGGGAGGGGAGTCGTAAAAGGGGTTGGAGTGAAAACGCTGAACGGAAAAATTCATTGATACTCTGAAGAGATATCATATCGGAAATAATTTTGCACATTTTATTTGTATGCTCCATTAAGTGTTCTTAAGGCTTTAAGCTTACTCTGTCTCGAAAAGACTTTGTTGAAATGCTATTGCCAACACCACTACTATCATCATCATCATCATCATCATCATCATCATCATCATCATCATCATCCTCATCATCATCATCATCATCATAATTATTATTATCACCATAATCATCATCATAATTATCATAATCATCATCATCATCGTCATCATCAAGATCGTTTGTCGACGACGACAGCAGCGAACCGTCTCCTTTTTAACGTTCCATCATCATCGTCGCCTTTATCAGTAGAGCTACAGCTTGTATGGTAGGTCAGTAAATCGGGATGAACACCCGTCCTGGTCAACCGGACCATCATCATCGTTGTCGCCATTGTCATTCACCGACGATGAGCGCGGTTTGACAATCCAATTCGTCTTTAACGCTGCTGATGCAATGAGGTCGTTAAACCTTGTTTTCTGTTCATAATATTTAATCATCATTGTCGTCTTCAGAATGGTCGTAGCCGTCAGCAGCAGCTCCAGGATACTTACTATGCTTTGTCTCTTCCTTTCTTTCCTTCGCTAAACTTACCACCCGTTGCACAGTTAACGCCTCCCCCCCCCCTCCTTCCCCTTCTCTGTCTCCCCCTCCTCTCTCTCTCTCTCTCTCTCTCTCTCTCTCTCTCTCTCTGATTCGCCTCCGTCTTCAGCTTGTGCCGGGGTGTATCGATCGGACAGCCAAGCAAACCAAGCTACTACCAGCCGCTTGCAGTTTATGTTTTAAACTAGGCAAGCACTAAAAAAGAACCCGGCTTTCGCTTTTCTGTCGGCGACAGCACAATCCTTACTTTCTCTCTTTTCGTTTCTCTGTTCCCGTCTTCTCCGCTGTTCATCCCTGTTTCGGTACTTCACTCTGTTACATGCTTGAGGCTCTGTCGTCTGCACACTTCCAGATAATGTCTTCACGTGAGGCGGAATAGTGTCTCAGTCGTGGAATATCCCACCACGCAGTTTCTCAAGGTGGCGATGGATAATCGCCGAGCAGTGTGACTATTATATATTAGCGTAAGTAAATAAGTCATCATCAGCATCAGCATCACTGGACTCATCGGAATCATCGCTATAAAATAGAAAATACCATTAGCTCGTATAACTTCTTTACTGGAAATAAGAATGTTTGGAGCTCTTCTGTCATTGCCAAGTATTGACCATAATAAAGGCGTAGTAAGCCTGCAAATTGTTTAGATATGCCAGTGTGCCCGTCTTATTTCTTTATTTACTCATTTATACCACGGGGCTTGGAGTAAGAGTGTGTGGTTTTTGTGATAGTGAGAGGCACTTTCGACGATTTCGCATTTGGGCTGCGTTCTACTGTGATACGGTAAGAATATGGAAGCGATTAGTTATTGTCTGAGGTTTCAATCTTGTTTATTATTCAGCGATTATAGATCTTAACTTCGTTATTTGATAAAAACCAGCTCCCTGCCCCTCCCTCCCTCCCTTCATCCTTACCTCAACTTCACCCACTCCCCACCCCCACACCCCGCTTTTCGTCTCGTCAATTCGTGCACGTAATTTTGTTGTGTTTTAGTAGTCTATACCACAACTCCAGATATTGTGTGTGGCTGAGAAGTCTCATTATAAGCTTTGCTAAGCTGTAGTTGATTATGAAATAGTTTCGATTAGTCCGTAGAACCTTTGTTATAAGCCTACCAAAAGATTTTGAATGTTGGCTGCGTAGTTTCTGTGATACTGTCTAAGACGTTTCGACGATTTTGGGGACGTGACTACATAATATAGGTGAGCATTAGCTAACATTCATCTAGGGTGATTTTAATGAGTCTGTGTACCGTCTTCATTATTCTTTGTATCTGGACGTTAATGTTTGCGTGGTTAACGTGATGCCCTATTAATTCGTATTCTCCGATTCTAGAGCGTGTTTGAAACTCAGAAAGATGTATTTAGTGACATGATGAATATTTAATAGACCTAAGTGATTTGCGTGATCGAAGACTGTTGACTGCTGCGGCGACTACGTAGAGAGATTCTGCTGTGTAAGCTTACCTGTGCTGATGCTAACGCTGATGGTGATGGTGATTTCCAACGTCGCTGTTTGCTGAAAAACCTTTGCCATAAGTGAGTATGGATTTTCGCTCATGTTGTCATTTTGTAATGGGAGTAGTTCTAGTTCTTCGTTTCTCAAGCACAGAAAGAGACCAGAAGAAGAAACAAGAAAAAAGAAGGAGGAGGAGGAGAAAGAAAGAGACACAGACCGAGTAGTCGTACACATATGTAAGTACACACTCTCACCAACGCACACACTACAAACAAACACACCCACACACGATTATGTAATTTTGAAGAACTAAGTACTATCAGTAAATATTGCTACCCCAGCAAGAAGAAGGTGGCGATGACGGTGGTAGTGATGACGATAAAGAAGAGGATGAGGATGACGAGGATGAGGATGATGATACAGGTGCGTTCGACTTTCTTAGTTTTCTTGAAGAATCAAGCGATCTTTTATGAACTTTCAGATATAGCACTCAATATTGCGATGTCCTGTGTCAGTTGTTTCTCCATCGACTCATTGAATTCAATAGATGCTAGAACACCAGTGGCATCAATACGGAATCAAAGTCCAAGGCCAATCCCTCAACACGGTACATAGCTTCAAATATTTAAGAGCCGTGGTATCAGACAATGGGTCCCGACAGGAAGTCTTTTCAAGAATCGCACAAAAAACTGCTGCCCTGACATGGTTGAAGCCCATTTGGAAAGGCAAGACCCTCAGTCTACACTCCAAGGTAAGGCTGCTGCGCGCCCTTTTCATCTCCATCTTCATATACACTTGCGAAACATCGACGCTCACACCAGACCTACAACGAAAAATACAAAGCATGGAGATGAGGTGCTACAAAAAAACAACTTCTGGGCATTTCGTATACCCAGCACATCACCATCGAAGAAGTCCGACAGACCATCACATAAGCCATTGGACAACAGGATGACATGCTCACAGTGATGAAGAAACGGAAACTCCGATGGTATGGCCACGTCATCAGAGCATCAGGCCTTGCAAAGACCATCTTGCAAGCACGGTGCAAGGAGGCAGAAGAAGAGGGAGACAGAAAAAGAGGTGGGAGGACAACATTCTATAATGGATTGGCTTAAAATCGAGCGAAGCCATGAGGGCTGCTGAGGACAGAAAAGGATGGAGTACGCTGGTTAAACGATGCTGTGGTGCCCCAACGACTTTCGAGTTACGGGATAGGATAGGATAGATGCTAGAAGGTTACAGCCAAGAAGGCTATGTAAAAATATATAATACTCAATTTATTTTGTTTATCATTGCTGTTTATCATATAGGTTTTGAGACAGGTGTGATGTATAATAATGTGTCCTTTCCCTGTTTTCCTTGACTCGTAAGTCATAATTCGTTCAACAGATGTTAAAAGACTTGAAACAAGGTTATAGAGGCTGAAGTAAATATATGTATTACGCAACTATTATTTAAACGGTAGTTTGTATCATGTAGGCTTTCAGACAATTGTGATGCAGGTCTCGTCCAGTTTCGAACAAGATTATAGCCTATAATTCACAACTATGTTAACACGGTTGTGTGTATCTTGTTGGCTTTGAGACCATCGTAATGCATACTATACATGTCCAGTCCTAGTTTTCATAGACTGCGTTCAATAGATGCAGGAGGTCTGCAAAGAGTCCGTTTAAATGAAGCTGTGAATACAGACAGTTCGGCAGTGCCAGACTGGTATTCACAAGCGACACAAATACGACGACTGTGCAATGCTGTTAATTAGATTGTGTGCCGTGTTACTGTGTTTGGGTTACTTACTTTGGCTCGTTGATATTGGTTGTGGCTTTCTAAGCAAAATATAAGCGCCGACCAGGGCACCGGGGGAGGGAAGGAGAGGATCTATAGCATGCGGGGTGTATTGGTGTTTCTGGCAGTCGCCCTTTTCTAGGACATTGGAGTCAGGGTCTTTAAAGTCCGTGCTGTGGAATGCATGCGTTGTCAAGCAAGGTACGAGTTCCCCTTTACTTCTTTTCATCTCCCTCCTCCTCACTACATTCATTGTGTTCTTACGCTTATTGTCCTAATTCACGGACAGCGTCGATCATCTGAACTTTTGCTTCTCTACTGCCCGTCTTCTTCCTTCTTCCGTTGCTATAGAGGCAATGAATTTCCTCTTCACGTTTCAGGGCCACACATCAAATTGTCGCATCTTTTCTTCGTTACCGTATTACTTCTTCTTCTTCTTCTTCTTCTTCTTCTTCTTCTTCAGTCCCTCAAGCCACTCTCTTTATTAAATTAAAGGGTTCCAGCAAAAGGTTTTATATTATGTTTGGTTAGCTTGCTTGTGGCGAAGTTGGTTATTTAAGGTTTGATTTTCTTCCTTTGATTTTACATTTATGTTTGTCTATGCATGAATGCGGATGTATGTTTGCACTGAGTTTGCGAGTCGAGTGCTTGAAAAAGGACTGATAGTAAGATTAACAAATTAATGCTAAAATCATTTTCTTCTCTTAATGAAATAATTATTGAATCTGAGTGTGAATATTCTCTTCCTCCTCCTCCTTCTACTTCTCCTCCTCTTCATCTCATTTTTCCTCCTCTTCTTCGTCCATCGTTCTTATATGAGATTAATCTCACCCACCCTCCCTATCGCATTTTCTTCCTCTTCTTCCGTGTGTCGTTCGACATCGAGGACATCCTCCATCGTCTTAACAGTTTTAATATGCTCTTGTTCTTCTCCATTCTATAGGCTCTTCTCCCTTTCATTTCTTGCTAGTCTTCTTCTCCTGTTACTCTTACTCGTCTACCCATCATCTAATTAAACCATCAGTATGGATATTTCTTATCTTTCTACTCTCTGTGTCGTCTGTCATTGCACGTTATGTCTGTCTGCTTTTTGGGCAGTTTGTTTGGAATCAACTCCCCCATTTGCACACATGCCATAAAGCGTGTATATATTTAGTTTTTCGTATTTTTCTATTTTATGAGGATTCTTTTTTGTTAATTTTTATCGTAATGAATTTATTTATTTAGTTTTTGTTGATTTTTTTTTTACATTTTATTGTAGCATGTTATTGGAAAATTCTGGGCCGCCTCCCCTGGGAAAGGCGTAGCCGCAGCCTGTGGTGCGCCCAAACCCAACCTACCTAATATTAGTTGTGTTCTTGATATTTTTAGGGGAGCAAACCGGAGTACCGAGAGAAAACCCCCGAGACGTTGCCCGAGTCAAAAATAAATAATATCTCGAGAAACATAATGCCAAGAGACGGTATCGATCCCACACCTGTCAGGCGCCATTGGTTTCGAACCTGTGGACAAGGCAAGTTCGTCCCGCCTTAGACCACGCGGCCACTACACTCGCTTATCCTTGGTTTGTGAATGCGTAAGAATTGCGCTTTGAATAATGTTTTTATGGGGCGCGGGACGATACAGGATCTAACTCAAGCCGTCCACTAAAGAGACAACATAGAAAGCCTCATTACTTCCGAGCAGGTCTTTGTTCTATATAATTTAAAGTCGTCTTCTTCCTTTGTTTCCTCTTCTTTCCTTCTTTGTTGTCTATTATTTTTTTCTCCTTCTCATTATGCTTACTATTTTTTCCAGTGCTACTGAAGAAGAACACGAAAAAGAAAGAGAAGAGGACACTGAGATATAATTCTTATCTGACCTTATTCTAAATCTTTATTTTAGCATTATTTATTTATTCATGTATTTATTTATTTTATTATTTTCTATATTATTTATTTGGAATTTTTCGTCTGTAAGCTTTTTTGTGTGCCCTTTGCATATTCTTTCTAATGCTATATTTGTTTTCTTGAATAAAGTACTGTTGAAACAAAACAAAAAAAAACAACCATTGATACTTTGAAGGCATATCTTCATTTCTTTCTCTATACGTTTCTTCGGCTTCCTCCATTTAGTGTTCCTCTCGTTTTCCCTCTTTTGTATTTTTTTTCCTCCTGTTACTTCTACTCAGCTTTCATTACCAACCATCACTAGCCGTTGGAGAGCATTATACCGAGCAAAGCATGCGACGATGTTAAGACTCAGACCTCCCAAAAAGAACATACAAAACGCGGCGCGTAATGAAAGGCAGCCGGTGTAACGTGCCGAAAGCGTCCCTGGCCCAAATTAACTCCCGGGAGTAAAACCAGGCCGTCCCAGATTTACTCCCGGGAGTTATTCTGGTCCTGGACCAGATTGACCCCCAGCCTGTTCCAAAATCACTCTCTGGTGAATGAAGATTACATAGGAACAATTGATGTTATGCACTCTACTGTGTTCCAGATCAGCCTCCCGGGAGTTAGTTTGGCGCACATTTTTCAGTACCAGAATGACTCCCGGGAGTTAAAGTGGGTCTGTCCTAAAACAGCCCCCCATGCAACAGAGAGTAAATCTGGGACTGGCCCAGATACACTCCCGGGAGTCATTCTGGGACAAATTTAGATGTGCCAAAATGACCCCTGGGGGGCTAATCTAGAACCGATGAGAGTCAGATTGGGTCAGGCACAGACTGGCCCCCTCTAGCCTATTAAAAGGAGCAACTGAAGACTGCGTCAGTAATCTCATCAGAAAAAATCATGGGAGTAAAACGGGGACAAGACCAAAACAGGCCCCCTAACAAAATGCATGTAAAATACAATGAAAGGGGGAGTCAAATGGGGACGTGACCAAAACCGCCCCCCTATCCATTAGATGCAAAAAACACTGCACAGGAGAGTCAAACGGGGACAGGACCAATACCCCCCCCCCCTACCAATCAGATGCAGAAAACACTGCACAAGGGAGTCAAACGGGACAGGGCTAAAACCGCCCCCCCTATCCATCAGATGCAAAAAACACTGCACAGGAGAGTCAAACGGGGACAGGATCAAAACTGCCCCCCCCCCTACCCATCACATGCAGCAAACACTTAACTGGGGAGTCAAACGGGGACGGGATCAAAACCGACCCCCCCCCTCCCCCCACAACCCATCAGATGCAGTAAATACTGCAGAGGAGAGTCAAACGGGGATGGGATCAAAACCGCCCCTCCCCCTTACCCATCAGATGCAGCAAATACTGCATAGGGGAGTTAAACGGGGACAGGACCAAAACCGCCCCCCTATCAATCAGATGCAAAAAACACTGCACAGGAGAGTCAAACGGGGACAGGACCAAAACCGCCCCCCTACCCATCACATGCAGCTAACACTGAACCGGGGAGTTAAACGGGGACAGTACTAACCCCCCCCCTACCCATCACATGCGGCAAACACTGAACCAGGGAGTCAAACGGGGACGGGACAAAAAAAACCGCCCCCCCCCCCCCTACCCATCAGATGCAGAAAACACTGCACAGGGGAGTTAAACGGGGACAGGACCAAAACCGCCCCCCTATCTATCAGATGCAAAAAACACTGCACAGGAGAGTTAAACGGGGACAGGACCAAAACCGCCCCCCTACCCATCACATGCAGCAAACATTGAACCAGGGAGTTAAACGGGGACAGTACTAACCCCCCCCCCCCCCCCCTACCCATCACATGCGGCAAACACTGAACCAGGGAGTCAAACGGGGACGGGACAAAAAAAAACGCCCCCCCCCCCTACCCATCAGATGCAGAAAACACTGCACAGGGGAGTTAAACGGGGACAGGACCAAAACCGCCCCCCTATCTATCAAATGCAAAAAACACTGCACAGGAGAGTTAAACGGGGACAGGACCAAAACCGCACCCTCCCCCCCCCCCCACTACCCATCAGATCCAGAAAACACTGCACAGGGGAGTTAAACGGGGTCAGGACCAAAACCGCCCCCCTATCCATCAGATGCAAAAAACACTGCACAGGAGAGTCAAACGGGGACAGGCCCAAAACCGCCCCACTACCCATCACATGCAGCAAGCACCGAACGGGGAGTCAAACGGGGACGGGATCAAAACCGTCCCCCCCCCCCTTACCCATCAGATGCAGCAAATACTGCATAGGGGAGTTAAACGGGGACATGACCAAAACCGCCCCCCTATCCATCAGATGCAAAAAGCACTGCAAAGGAGAGTCAAACGGGGACAGGACCAAAACCGCCCCCCTACCCATCGCATGCAGCAAACACTGAACCGGGGAGTCAAACGGGCACGGGATCAAACCCGTCTCACCCCCCCCCCCCAACCCATCAGATGCAGCAAATACTGCATAGGGGAGTCAAACGGGGACAGGACCAAAACCGCCCCCCCCCCTACCCATCAGATGCAGAAAACACTCTACAGGGGAGTTAAACGGGGACAGGACCAAAACCGCCCCCCTTTCCCGTCACATGCAGCAAACACTGAACCGGGGAGTCAAACGGGGACGGGTTCAAAACCGCCCCCCCCCCCTCCGCAACCCATCAGATGCAGCAAATACTGCATAGGGGAGTCAAACGGGGACAGGACCGAAACCGCCCCCCCCCCCCACCCATCAGATGCAGAAAACACGGTACAGGAGAGCCAAACGGGGACAGTACCAAAACCGCTCCTCCTACACAATTAGTTGTAACTACAAAACACTGCACAGGGGAGTTAAACGGGGACAGGATCAAAACCGCCCCCCCCCTCCCCTACCCACCACATGCAGCAAACACTGAACAGGGGAGTCAAACGGGGACAGGATCAAGACCGCCCCCCCCCCCCCCCTAACCCATCAGATGCAGAAAACACTGCAGAGGGGAGTCAATCGGGGACAGGACCAAAACCGCCCCCCCACCCCCACCCATCAGATAGAGAAAACACTGCACAGGGGAGTCAAACGGGGACAGGACCAAAACCGCCCCCCCCCCCTACCCACCACATGCAGCAAACACTGCACGGGGGGAGTAAAACGGGGATAGGACCAAAACCGCCCCCCACCCTTACCCATCACATGCAGCAAACACTGCACAGGGGAGTCAAACGGGGACAGGACCAAAACCGCCCCCCTCCCTATCACAAGAAGCAAACACTGCACAGGGGAGTCAAACGTGGACAGGACCAAAGCCGCTTCCTCCCCCCTCTACACCATTAGATGTAACTACAAAACACTGTACATGGGAGTCAAAGGGGGACAGGACCAAAACCGCCCCCCCCCCCTCTCCCTACTCATCAAATGCAGCAAACACTGCACAGGGAAGTTCTATATTTCGTGTTTAAAATAAACGAATAAAACAATGTATTGTTTGTGATTTGTTAGTTGCAATACAGTTAGTACAATATTAACTTTGTTCTCTGTTTTACCAGAGGTTGATTAACTTTTAGTTTTACATAATAACATGGCTTATCAGTAACGATATGACATCATTGGGGTGGCTCAGTAGCGCAGTCGGGTAGACCGCTGCTTTCCTATGCCGAAGGTCGCGGGTTCGATCCCTGCAAGGAGCGAAAACTTTGTGACTCAGGTACGAGACTTTTCTGGCCACCGAGGGTTTTCTCCGGGTACTCCGGTTTTCTCCCTCCCATCAAAATAGATGCAGCCAACAAAAGTTTAAAATACAAATCAATTTTCCTTTCCATAAAAATTTAATAGTGATCTGCCACCACGTGCTTGTCTGTTCTGTTTCTGTGTTCATTGCGTGTGTTGGTGTACGGGCGCTACGTGCTTGTCTGTTCTGTTTCTGTGTTCATTGTTTGTGATGTATTCTGAGCGTGTGTTGGTGTACGGGCGCTGCGCTTTGAGTCAGTATTAATTTGAGAAATTGCGCGTATCAATATCCTGCTTTATTATCATCAGAACAAAATTAAATTGTGCAGCGCAGTATTTGTTAAGTACTAAATTATATGTTCTTGCTATCCACCCCCCACCCCCTCCCCCTTAAATCGGATACACACAAATTGTGACACAGAAATGTCGACCCGTGACCATTCAGCGATGCGGAAAGCGCGGTAAGGGTAACTGTGCGTGCCCGCAAGCAACGTGTCGAGTGCGGCTAACAATAACACATTTGCGGGCGGCGCATCTCTCTGTTCAATGAGGTAAAATAAGGTGATCAGTGACGTACTCACTGGAAAAAAAATCAAATAAATTAAATTTAAATTCATAATAATTTATATTTTTTAAAAAGCGTAAAAAACTACTTTTTGCAGAAAATTACTACATTCAATATTCGCGATTTTCATTAGAAAGTGAAAAGTATTATGAATAAAAATGTATTCTTTCTTTTTATTTTAAACTCTGTGTTTGTGTGCTTTATTGCCTTCTATGCACCTTAGAAAAAAGTAGCGAAAAGGTAGCGACTACTTTTCATAAAATAGTAGCGGAAATGTAGCGGCTAAAATGTTCATTAAAACTAGCTGTCCCAACCCTGAATATTTGTGATTTGGAGGAAACATTGTTAGTGGGGGGGGGAAGAAGGAGGTGACAATTGTGTGGATGTATACGTAATTTGTTTTATTATTATTTGTCTTATTTAAGAAAGTGTTGTTATTCTATCTTATGTTTTCTTTATCCATGCGCAAAGCAAACGTTTGAGTTACCATAGCCTAATGTTTTGTTTTGTTTTTATTTTTACATAATCTCTTTATATTCTTTTGATCTTTTCACACAATATTAGTGTACAAGTGCAAGGATTTTGAAAAAAATCGCATGTTGGTTGTCAAAATGATGCTTAGTTACTGAAATTCTGCGCCTGTTATCAATTATTTTGGTTTAGTTTTTGCTAATCGTGGGCGGAATTGACATACTGTCTGCACAATACTTTATTTTCTTTTCTACTTTTTTTTGGGAGGAGATAGGAGAGGGGGGGGGGGGGGTGCGTGTTTGTGATGTATATGCCACATCGCTCAGATTTTATTATCAGTAATCACACACACACACACACACACACATACGTTCAAAACTATAATAGTGGGTTTATGTTCAAAACAAGGCAAACTGGGTTCCATCCTTTCCCTTCATTACAGACCATTCCTATTCACTCAACGGATACAATAGCCTCTTGTAAGGTTATCTGTCACAACCGTTTTCATTTTTGACAAAAACAAAAGGAGAAATTGCGCTATGAAATAGTGGGTTCATTTGATACCAGTGGGTTTTTACACATGCATATTGGACATCTGGGTTTCTGTGGAAAAACTGGGTTTATCACACACACGGACACAACCAAAACGTATAAATGGCCAAGGTTGCATTTGCAAGATTTTCAGTACGTGAGTGCAGTACACTGACACTTTTAGTTTAATTCAACTAATGAAACAACTTTTACTATTGCTCAGAATTTCCTCTGATTTTGTTTTTATAATTTCAATTACAATATTTTCAGTTGATATATAGGCTACTGTATAGAATTAGAGCTGTTATTGAAGGATAGACTTTTGCCATTTACTTTAAGAACTGGGCGGTAGCTCAGTGGTTAAAGCATTGAACTGAGAACCGAAAGGTCTGAGGTTGTTACAGTGTACCTCTGGATAGGTCAGTGCATGACCCTCTTTTTCTCCCCATAGCCCAAAAAATAAATTATTAGCTGGTGTCAGTAAAAATCGAAAAGAAAAATTCGGCATTAAGCAAACATTTTTGTCATATTTACTTTGCTTACATTTACTTTGTATTGTATGGTTTTAAAGTTTTTTTTAATTTGAATCCAGACTGGAAGATCTGCAAAAAAAAGATATCTCGTCGTTCTCAAATGTTAACTGTGGATAATTTTTTCATGTTCAATTTATTACTTTACTTCCAGATTTAAATCAAATCATTGAAGAAAAGGCAAGAAGGAGAAAGAAGAAATAGTATGAGGAGTATGAAGAAGAATTAATAGAAAGAATGAGGAGAAGCGTGGAGAAAAAGCATAAAATCTCCAGAGGAAAAGAAAGAATGAGCAGGGTGGAAAAGTATACAAATCTTCATTGGAAAAGAAGAGGAATGGAAAAATAAAAAAGCAGAGAATTGGTAATGTAAAACAAACATATGAACAACATAACACAGACATAATTTGTTAACATTTTTATTTTGAAAGTGTCTAGGAGAGCATAATTTGTATATATTATTATTACTTTTTTATCAACTTCATATAGTTAAGTTTTACATAAATTGTTTATGGTTTCCCGTTACGTTAATATATTCTGAATAAGGATCAATTGAGTGCAACCACTTATAATTCGTTTTTTTTTCCAGCACCTCAAAGGTATAATAAAACCATGTGAAGAGCAGAATATTATTATATAGTCATTAGTCTTGACATTGCTTTTTGATGAACAAGAACCCCGAGAATAACATATGTATTAACTTGGCAAAGAAATATAATTTGGTACTTTGCCAGATTATTCCACGCTTTCTCTTAAGTTTAAGACAGAAATCTACTACATAACAAAACGGGCCTAAAAACTAGTCTACACAATACAGAGCAGTAAATTTCCATTACTTAATGACAAGTAGCACCTCAAAAAGCTTTGAACATGATGAACACCATCAATCACTGGAAAGGCAAGTCCATATGACTCACATGCTCCTTATGGAACTCCCAATAAATAACACAAAAATGAGATGCCAGAAAAAAAAAGTTAAATGATTGAAACGGTGGGTTTAAAATGCAAAGTAATACAAGCTTTGATATTTCGATGCTCTTGACCTTGACCTCCAGCTATAAATGCACTCATGTACGATAAAATAAACTACAGCAAAAGATTTTATTATTCTGGACATCTCCAATGACCTTCACCTTGGAGCAAGGTTGACAAAATATGCATGTGCGTCTCATTGATACCTATCATGCATCAAACAAGCTGAAGTTTAGTTAATATTAATAACTTAGGATTAACAAGAAATTTTGTGGAAAATTGACATAGCTTGACTAACATTTGTTGAACCTGTGACCTTGACCTTGAAGTGTAGTCATTCAATCACTGATAATTTTCGAGGTCTCGTGTAATTAGCCACTTTAAAGTTTTGCACAGATGGAAGGCAGACAGACAGACAACATTAACTGAAGGTCCCGGGTTCAAGCCCTGGCCGGGCCATTGTGTTGTGTCCCTGGGAAAGACACTTTACTCCTGTTTTCCTTCTCCTTCGGATGAGAGTATAAACCGAGGTCTAGTCTGTGTCGCATGCATTCCATCATAACGGACTTTAAAGATCCTGACGCTCATGTCCTAGACGGGTGAGTGCCGGTAACAAGAACACACCCAGCATGCACTTGGTCCTTCTCCTCCATCCCTGGCTGCCCAGGATTGTGCTCAGTTGTCCGGGCGTCAGACCATGCGCCCAAAGGCTGCGGGTGGCGTCTCGGGCGGTTTGAGTTAGATCCTGTATCGGCCAGCGCCTTGATCCTTAGGCTAAGGCGCCTTACAAATGACGAACATTATTATTATTATTTAAACATGCAATTTTTTACTATTTAGGACTCATCTTGAATAGATTTGCAAACAAATTTGAATATATATTCTATATCTAAACGATTCATGGCACTTGGTTCACACCCTGGAGAACGGGGTAGCACTGATGGCAGCAACAAAGCTGATGATGGGGATGTTGTATGCATTTCGGTCTGCTGGCTTTGACGCCTTTTCCTAGCTTGTTTCTTGACTGAACCTTCCGATGAATTAGAGTCTTTAGAATCCTCATGCTGCTCTTCAGCCCTCCTGCGAACAAGTAGCAGCATCAGAACACAGGGTTTAAACAACAGAACAAATTCAGCGGCATAAGAACATTTTCAAACCAAGGTATGAGGATGGTCAAAGGGTGGGGTGGTGGGCCTGGGGTGGGAGAAGGGAATGGAAGTTGAAAGGAGTAGAGGCTTGAACTGGCTCAACTACAAAAAGGGATTGACTGACAATACTGTCTACTGATTCATCAATGAAATATTATATTCTGGACTTTAATTTTCTTGTACATGAATGCACTACTCACCCTCTTTAAAGTGTAAAAGAAACAAGCAAAACACATTTAAAGTTTAGGGGGTAGAGGTTGGGGAAAAAAGGGCACAAAAGCCCGGAGGAAGTGGGACAGCATTTTTTCCCACTAACCACTTCGACACACTAGCTACTAGTTACTACCAAGTTATAAAATAGTTATAGAAACTCTTATGCTTACTAGCTACTCAGTAAATAATAATAAATAATAATACAGGATGCTATGTACGCGCCTTTCCCCAAGGCCCAAAGCGCGGCGATCTATACCAACATACACGCTCACCTGTCTCATTTACCCTCTCACACACCAAATACACATACATCACTCAAACAGGTGGTGTAAAGGCAGGGAGATCGCTATTAGAAGACGGAAGAAAATCGAATTTTTTATTTTTGAAATTTTTATATTGACTGCATCCTGTACCATTATTGAAGGGAGGGAGGAAACCGGAGTGCCCGGAGAAAATCCTCGGTGACCTCAATAGTCTCGTACCTAAGTCACATACGTTCGCCCCTTGCGGGAATCGAACCCGCGACCTTCGGCATAGGAAACCGTCGACTTATCAACTGCGCCACGAGGCCACCCCATGAAAGCACAAGTACAAAGGTTCCTCAACATGCCTGCTTTTTAAAATCCAAAGCTTACCTATACAACCTGAAAAGCCCAGAGCGAATTGTGTACATTATAATAATGTAATCTGCATTTCATGTGCCCCATTAACAACTGTAAAATTGAGCTAAAACTTTGATCTTATTCAACAAGGATGTCTAGCTCTGCCATGTACACTAATGTTCCCCCCCCCCCCCATTCTCCTCCCTCATCCAAGCTCTCCTCACCTCCCCCTTTGCAATGTAGAAACAATATACCACCAACACCTTGTGTTAGCAGGTCACAGTTTGATCTGAGGCGTGGCGCTGCCAGTTGTTAACTGCTTTGCTGTGGCACCGATTTTATACAGCAATCAATGAGTGTTTTTTTTCAAAGCGAACAACAATATTATAAAATTCAATAAGTACTGACACACACCAGCTGTCACCTGATGAGTACAATGAAGGCGATGAAGATGTTGATGGTGATGGAGTGGGACGTCTTCCTTCCAAACGCCTCCTGGGTCGTCGTCGGACTACAGCGACTTCTCCGCAACCGGATAAACTCGAGGCATAACAGGATGTTCTGGGAAAAAAGGAATAACAGAATTTATTAAAATAATTATGCTTACTCAGAATTACAGCTAACAATTTGGGAAATGGAGTAGATGCAGATCTGAAAATGGTGCTCTAGCTATTAATGTGGACCCAACTGCAACAACGAGACAAATGACAGGGGTCTGAGACTGTTGGAGTTTGCCATATACAACAATTTAATACTGGCAAACACGCTTGGTCTCCACAAAAAATCCAAATGTTAAGCAGTTTAATGCATCAATCAGTTTTCACATATTCTATTTCCCTTCATCCAAGGAAAACAGACAGGTGAACCATAAACCAAAAGCTATAACTTATGTAGGTAACGGCAGCCAGAATTTTGTATTTTACTGTTTGTTGCATAATGTGGTTTTTTTAAATTACATCAGAACACAAGGAAAATACAGAAAAATAAAAGTTGCAGTATAATAAACGGTACACGTTAAAAGCTTATTGTTTTTTATTCTGATAACATTGCATTTTGCCTACTAAAATTGTTATTCTGCAAAAATATTTTTAAACATTTATTTAATCAATCTACATATGAATAAAATAACACATCAATACCTCCCTTATTTACTTCTTGTACTACCTTCACTGACCGTCTTTTTTGTAAATGAGAAAAAATGCAAGTTTTGAAAACCCCAGTGTGAACAAAGGAGCCATACATTTCTCATGGTAACTGTTTCAATGTTCAAGAGACTTCACAAGACTCTTCATTAATATCAGATACAAGGACGCTTAAAATGCAGCAAATTTATTTTTGTGTTCTTCAAAAAGTAACAAACAAAAATGCAGACCCTGTGTTGACAATCGACCACAACATCCACACGAAAATTGATAGGATTTTAAAAGTACAAAAGCACACCGAAAAAGCTTGAAATTTTAACAAGGGAACATTTTAAAGCCACATCCTAGAAGCACAAAATATAGATTAAAGAACAATTTACAGAGACAGAAGGACAAAATACAACTGAATAAAACGAAAAAACACGTACCTCCATCTTGCCAGCCGGTACGTAGCGTGTGGCGTTCCGAGTTACTTCCCCTGACAGTGCGTGTATTCGACTGGTTGACCAGCGGGAACACACATCGCGGAGTGTTAACTGGCTCAAACTCAAAGTTGACTCAACCGCAATTGTGGGTTTCTCGCTCAGACTTTGCGTATACACTTTTTTTGTTATTCCTATTGCAAAGCCGGTTTTAAAAAAACTGAGTTTCAGATTTTGGAACCCAGTATTTTTTTAAACCCAGTTGCACGTAAGTGTAACCTATGCATAAACCCACTGTTATGGTTAGGTACGTACACACACACACACACACACACACACACACACGGGCTACACACACGTGCGCGCACAGACACATTACGCAAAGAAAGAAAGAAAGAAAGAGACACGAGATAATAGAAGAATGTACATGAGGATCAAGTGTGGACTAACGTAATGCAAATTCAAATTTTAATTTAAACTTTCAAAACTGGCGTGAAATGATCATGCAAATTGCAAATATACATTGATCGGTCCGAGCGTGGGAACAGCTGTGGGACATTGTTTAGAGGCTGGTACCTGAGCCAACATGGCGCAGCACGACCTTGCGAGGTATACACGAATATGTCAGTGTTGAGAAAGGTCGCTGATGCAAAGATGTCTACTTCAGTCGACCAGACTCCTGGTTGATCCATACGACTTGTTCGAACATAGTCTTCTTTGTTGGATATTTGAAAATACTTTTCTTCATTGTCTTTTACGTGAGTTGCAATCAGTCTCCTCAAGACTAGGTGTTTGTTCTGAGAACCGACAATGAAAAAACTAAGAGTTCTGTAGAAGCAATTTCCGTCTCCAATTATTCTGATACTGTCCTTCGGGGCATCATGCACAGACACGTTGGGGACGTCCTGGACGTAATGTTTCTTTTCTATGTCTACATACAGAATGTCTGCCACGTTCTCCTGCCAATACCAATCCACTGGTCTGAAATGCATTTGCCTATCTGAAAACCCCTGTGCGTTTGGTTGTGGTTTTTCTGTAGAGTCCGATTTAGGCATTTTGGCTCTTTTGAATGGAACGTTCTGTTTCCTTTTGCGAGAGCCATGGACACTTCCGCCTTCATTGGGAGACTGCTGGTTTTTTTGTGTAGCCTCTGGTTCCGAAGTCTCTGGTTTTGATTGTGTCCCATTTCTGGTAGGAAGTTCTTGTTTGCTGGACTGGTTGGTTTCACTATCAGCTTGCTCTTTCACCTTCAAGTTCGAAGCGTTGTACAGGTGCTTCAGGATTTTCCCTGTCTTCAGGTTTTTCAGCTGGACTCTGCCTTTGTCTAGTACCTTTTCAACCTCATAAGGTCCGACCCAGAAAGGTTGTGTCTTGTCCCCTAAACGCGTCGTTCTTCTGAAATTTTTCAGAAAAACAACTGAACCAGGATGCAAGTTGTGCGTTGAGCTGAATCTTTTGTCGTAATATTTTTTTTGTTTAGTTTGTGCTTTTTTGATATTTCTGTAGACTTCTTCGTACAAGCTATCCATGCTGCAAATATCTCTGCCCGCATCTTTTTCCTTGTCGCGCTCTTTGCTGCCGCTGTCGCTGTCTGCACCTGCATCACTGTTCTTTGCTTTTTTCTTGTCGCGCTCTTTGCTGCCGCTGTCGCCGCTGCTGCTGCTGTCGCTGTCTTCACCCACATCACTGTTCTTTGCTTTTTTCTTGTCGCGCTCTTTGCTGCCGCTGTCGCCGCTGCTGTCGCTGCTGTTGCTGTCGCTGTCTACACCCACATACGCACGTACACACACTCGTACGCATACACCTACCCACACGCACCCTCTTTCCACCTACCCACCGACACACACTATAGCATAAAGAGACTCAATATGCCTACAGTTTAAATAGTCATGCATACATAATATCAACATGACAATCTCAACTTTGATATGATGATGATGATCGTTGTTGTCAGGGTGGCGACGTGGTGATCGTCCTTAACGCTGATGCAATAGGACGTTAAGCTTCGTTATTCCTCCTATCAACATGACCTTGCGTACAACAGGGTACCCGTACAACAGCATCAGTAATATTCAAAGTGGACTTACAAATGTAGTGCAAAGCTAATACAAATATTTCCATTACATCCTGTGTGCAAGGGTCGATTTACTCTCATGTGAAATGTGTTACATTACATGATTATTGCTTTAGGTCCAGCGGACTCTTCCGAGCCAAATCAGGACCGGACAACCCCTGATCCGCATAAAAGATCTGCTGAAACAACCCTAGTGGTAAAACTGAAAGCTCTCCACCAGCCAGTCACTTTACAATAAAGACTTGTATGTGTGTTAGGTGAGGGGGACGATTTCAGCCTTGTGCCAATTTAAACTCTCCTGTTCAGTCATTGTTCCATCTGAAGAAGTAGGAGGACGTTTTTTTTTTCCTGTCCCCGTTTAACTCCAGGGCCTAGACTTTGTATTCATTTTGTTACGGAAGCGGTTTTTGTCCTGTCCCTGTTTGACTCCCCTGTGCACTGTTTTATGTATCGGATGGGTAGGGGGAGGGGGGGGGCGGCGGTTTTTGTTTTGTCCTCGTTTGACTCCTTTGTGGAGTGTTTTCTGCATCTGATGGGTAGGGGTCGGTTTTGGTCTTGTCCCCGTTTGACTATGCGGTGTTTTCTGCATCTGATGTGTAAGGGGGGCGGTTTTGGTCCTGTCCCCGTTTGACTCCCCTATGCAGTGTTTGTAGTTACAACTAATTGTGTCACCGTTTGACTCCCCTGTGAAGTGTCTGCTTCTTCGGATGAATACCGGTGGGGGGGGGGGGGTAGGGGGGATGGTTTTGGTCCTGTCCACGTTTGACTCCCCTATTCAGTGTTTTCTGCATCTGATGTGTAAGGGAGTGGGGGGGGGGGGCGGTTTTGGTCCTGTACCCGTTTGACTCCCCTATGCAGTGTTTTCTGCATCTGATGTTTAAGAGGGGGGGTGGGGCGGTTTTGGTCCTGTCCCCGTTTGACTCCCCTATGCAGTGTTTTATGCATCTGATGTGTAAGGGGGGCGTTTTTGGTCCTGTCCATGTTTACCTCCCTTATGCAGTGTTTTATGCACCTGATCGGTAGGGGTCGGTGTTGGTCCTGTCCCCGTTTGACTCCTCTATGCAGTGTTTTCTGCATCTGATGTGTAATGGAGTGCGGGGGGCGGTTTTGGTCCTGTCCCCGTTTGACTCCCCTATGCAGTGTTTTCTGCATCTGATGTGTAAGGGGGGCGGTTTTGGTCCTGTCCCCATTTAACTCCCCTATGCAGTGTTTTCTGCATCTGATGTGTAAGGGGGGCGGTTTTGGTCCGGTCCCCGTTTGACTCCCCTATGCAGTGTTTTCTGCATCTGATGTGTAAGGGGGGCGGTTTTGGTCCTGTCCCCATTTAACTCCCCTATGCAGTGTTTTTTGCATCTGATGTGTAAGGGGGGCGGTTTTGGTCCGGTCCCCGTTTTACTCCCCTATGCAGTGTTTTCTGCATCTGATGTGTAAGGGGGGCGGTTTTGGTCCTGTCCCCATTTAACTCCCCTATGCAGTGTTTTCTGCATCTGATGTGTAAGGGGAGCGGTTTTGGTCCGGTCCCCGTTTGACTCCCCTATGCAGTGTTTTCTGCATCTGATGTGTAAGGGGGGCGGTTTTGGTCCTGTCCCCATTTAACTCCCCTATGCAGTGTTTTCTGCATCTGATGTGTAAGGGGGGCGGTTTTGGTCCGGTCCCCGTTTGACTCCCCTATGCAGTGTTTTCTGCATCTGATGTGTAAGGGGGGCGGTTTTGGTCCTGTCCCCATTTAACTCCCCTATGCAGTGTTTTCTGCATCTGATGTGTAAGGGGGGCGGTTTTGGTCCTGTCCCCATTTAACTCCCCTATGCAGTGTTTTCTGCATCTGATGTGTAAGGGGGGCGGTTTTGGTCCGGTCCCCGTTTGACTCCCCTATGCAGTGTTTTCTGCATCTGATGTGTAAGGGGGGCGGTTTTGGTCCTGTCCCCATTTAACTCCCCTATGCAGTGTTTTCTGCATCTGATGTGTAAGGGGGGCGGTTTTGGTCCGGTCCCCGTTTGACTCCCCTATGCAGTGTTTTCTGCATCTGATGTGTAAGGGGGGCGGTTTTGATCCTGTCCCCGTTTGACTTCCCTATGCAGTGTTTTCTGTATCTGATGTGTAAGGTAGGCGGTTTTGGTCCTGTCCCCGTTTGACTCTCCTGTGCAGTGTTTTGTAGTTACAAGTAATTGTATAGGAGGGGCGTTTTTGGTTCCGTCCCCGTTTGACTCCCCTGTGCAGTGTTTGCTTCTTCAGATAAATAGGGGGGGGGCGGTTTTAGTCCTGTCCCCGTTTGACTCCCCTATTCAGTGTTTTCTGCATCTGATGTGTAAGGGGGGCGGTTTTGGTCCTGTCCCCGTATGACTCCCATATGCAGTGTTTTCTGCATCTGATGTGTAAGGGGGGGGGTGGTTTTGGTCCTGTTCATGTTTGACTCCCCTATGCAGTGTTTTCTGCATCTGATGTGTAAGAGGGAAGGGGGTCGGTTTTGGTCCTGTCCCCGTTTGACTCCCATGTGCAGTGTTTTGTAGTTACAACTAATTGTGTAGGAGGGGCGGTTTTGGTCCTGTCCCCGTTTGACTTCCCCTGTGCAGTGTTTGCTTCTTCTGATGAATAGGGGGGGGGGGGGTTTGGTCCTGTCCCCGTTTGACTCCCCTATTCAGTGTTTTCTGCATCTGATGTGTAAGGGGGGGGGGGCGGTTTTGGTCCTGTCCCCGTTTGACTCCCCTATGCAGTGTTTTCTGCATCTGATGTGTAAGAGGGCGGTTTTGGTCCTGTCTCCGTTTGACTCCCCTATGCAGTGTTTTCTGCATCTGATGTATAAGGGGGGGCGGTTTTAGTCCTCTCCCCGTTTGACTCCCCTGTGCAGTGTTTTGTAGTTACAACTACATGTGTAAGAGGGGCGATTTTGGTCCTGTCCCCGTTTGACTCCCCCACGCAGTGTTTTATGCATCTGATGTTTAACTGGCTGGGTGCGGTTTTGGTCCTGTCCCCGTTTGACTCCCCTATGCAATGTTTTCTGCATCTGATGTGTACGGGGGGCGGTTTTGGTCCTGTCCCCATTTCACTCCCCTATGCAGTGTTTTCTGCATCTGATGTGTAAGGGGGGCGGTTTTGGTCCTGTCCCCGTTTCACTCCCCTATGCAGTGAGTTCTGCATCTGATGTGTAAGGGGGGCGGTTTTGGTCCGGTCTCCGTTTGACTCCCCTTTGCAGTGTTTTCTGCATCTGATGTGTAAGGGGGGCGGTTTTGGTCCTGTCCCCGTTTGACTCCCCTATGCAGTGTTTTATGCATCTGATGTGTAAGGGGGGCGTTTTTGGTCCTGTCCCCGTTTAACTCCCTTGTGCAGAATTTGATGCACCTGATCGGTAGGGGTCGGTTTTGGTGCTGTCCCCGTTTGACTCCCCTACTTACTTTGATTAGCTGAGGGGGCGATGTTGGGCCTGTCCGTTTTTAACTCCCATATTAAGAACTAAGAATACATTGAAAAGACAAGAGAAGTTGGGGGGGCTGTTTTGGTCCTGTGATCCAGTTTTACTCCCGGGAGTCATTTTGGAACAGGCTGGGGGTCAATCTGGTCCAGGACCAGAATAACTCCCGGGAGTAAAACCAGGCCGTCCCAGATTTACTCCCGGGAGTTAATTTGGGCCAGGGACGCTTTCGGCACGTTACACCGGCTTCAAAGAGGCTCGCTCCAGAAGTACGTTCACTTTATTACGTTAATTCCTGTCTAGTACTGTTGGCTAGCCCATCAGCTACTCTTTCCACAGATCCTTTTTGCTTGGTTTTATCAGACAGCTTCTACTATAATAGTAAGCTGTCTGGTTTTATGGAGTGGTTTTTTTTCTTTTCTGGAGCGACGGCATAGGTTGTATGACCTATGTATTCATCGTGTATGTCTATCAATGACTTCTTGAAGAGAGTCTGTGGTTCTATCCAATCAAATTTAAGCGTGGGTGTGAATCTAGTACTGTATACGGCACATATCCGAGATCTTTCCCTGTCTGAGGATTCGGGGTAATGTATCTGTTGGGTGTTAAGGTGTGTACGGAATTGACTTTGTAATAAGTCTGCCGATTACTTGGGCGTCGTTTCAGTTTTAGAAGTATCTCACAATAACGATTTTCTGCAATGACTTGTGTATTCACTCTCCCCCTGACAGATTTTACTCATTGATCTACGGTGTTTGCAATGCATCGTCTTCATATTCTGTAAACTGCCTTTTTGCACGCATAATTATCTTGAAATGAAATGCTACAGCAGAATGCTGCAGATCGCCTAGTGCGAACACAAGACCAACGAATACCTCAGGAACCTGACCACGTCACTTGCGGGCCCTCGCGAACCACTCCTTGCAATAGTTAAGATGAGAAAGTTGGCGTGGTTTGGTCACGTCAAGCGGCACGACACCCTTGCAAGAACCATTGGGCAAGGAACCTTGGAAGAAGGCTGGCGCAGAGAACTGGACAGATAATGTCAAAACATGGACGGCGGGGCAAGGGGCAGACTGAAATGGCGAAAACTCTCTTCGACAGAATCCCTCACAACATCCCGAGGAATTAGGTAGCTAAGATAGAACTATCTGGTTTATACATAACAGTGGGCGAAGGATCTTTCCAGAAGACAACCCCGACTTTGAATATAGGGCCTTAAAACATCGATGACTAAGGTCTTGTTGTGATTTAACCCTCTACTCAACAGTGCTCAAGGTTCCAGCATGGAGGTGCCTTATCATGGTTTCTAAATATTTATTTATTTATTTATTATTACAGGCAGTTTTATATAGCGCATACACATCTAACATCTCAATGCGCTTAATAGTAATATTAGTATCAGGTTCCGTCCGCTACGTAGATCTATAAAATCGGCTTTTGTATTCAGGTCCTTAGGGAAGTCCAAGGTTGAGGTCTTTGTGTGATAAATCCAGTGCTCAGCCCACGCCATTTGTGATCCTGTTTTCCCAATCCCTCCTGCAGGCAAATTGGATAGCACGTTCTGAATACGCGAAGGCGTGAAGAGATTCTCATAAAATCAAACTGAGTCAGTTGTTTATGTAGTAGTCAGACTGTTAACATACGCAAAATCCAACAAGCCAGTATTATTCTTCGAACATACTTAAATCCTTAATTGAACCGAAAACACAACGTTCACGCCCACCACGGGATTCGAACCTGGGTCATCGGGAATAGACAAGAGGAGAGGAATAAGAGGAGAAGAGGATTAAAAGAAACGGATTTAGAAGAAAGAGAAGAAGATGATTGATTGGCGTTTGGCAGACAGCTGTCATCAGGATTGTGCTCGGTACAGTACTACCTGCGGAGAGTTAGAAGAAGAGACAAACATATTAGAAGAAGAGGAAAAAGAGGAGAAGAGGATTAAAAGAAGAGGGAGAGGAGTAGAAGTGAATCGATAGTAGACTGGCTATTGGCAGAGCTGTCATCACATTTATTGTTGTTGTTGTTGTTGCTGCTGTCGTTTTCTTGCGCGATACGATACTGCCGGTGGAGAGTTAGAAGAAGAGACAAATACAAGTTAGAAGAAGAGGAAGAAGAGGAAAAGAGGAGAATGATAGACTGGCGACTGAAGAACCGTCATCAGCTTTTTGCACGGTGCGATGCTCCTGTCGTCAGAGGAGCCTAATGTGGCACCTACGGACGTCAGCTCTTGATTGCTCGTTCACACTTAACTGCACACCCCCATCCCGTCGCCTCCGATCACCCACCGACCCGTCCCGTGGGTGAGTAGGTGGGAGATCCGTGTGTGTGTGTGTGTGTTTGTAGGTGTGTTTGTGTGTGTGTGTATCTTTGTGGGTGTCTACCGGTCTATCTGCCCTTCTGTCTGTCCGTTTCCCGGGTCTAAACTTTTCAGCAAACTCTGTATCACAAAACTTCACACTTTCACGAGAGTTTACTATATCACCGACAGTTCGATCCCACGTGGCCTTTAAATATTAACAGGATGGCATGGCCATTCAAATGTATTTCCAGACACTCACACTTATGGCCGAAAAATAAGCAATTCCAAAAGTGTTAATTTTGTTGACGGCGTTGGCACTCGGATTGTTTTCGAAGGAAGCAAAAGGAAAACAATGATCACAATCGGATCAGCCAAACGTGTTTAGAAAATTGTGAAGGACAATGACCTTGACCTTTGAGAAAGTACAAATACGAATGATCTAACATTCTTCATAGTAACTAAAGTTTCCATTAAGTAAAAATGATGAAATTTCGGTTCAATTATTCTTGCGATATTAAGGCAAAATTTAATTTGGGAATTAAAAAAAAAAAAGAAATTCGGAACGACAGAAAGGGACAGACCGAGCGATAACCTGACTGCTACTGAAGGATGGACCATGATTTATAATACTGTATACTAAAACTCGACAAAATCCCTTCATCCGTTTTCTGGATATTGAACAAAACGTGTTAAAGTGACTCCAATCACCTTGACCTTTGCATAGCGCAAATATGATGGCACGGTTGGCAGGCTACTAACTTAATTTAAGTAATGGTCCTATGACGTTGGGTCAAATTCCGTTCAGTGTTTTTGTTTTAGATATGGCGTCCTAGGACCGACAGACAGGCCGACCTTTGGCTCGTACTAATTTCCCCCGATTATTTCAAAGTATTTCCAGATAAACCTGAAAGTACAATGACGAATTTTGGCGCAGTTGTTAAGATAAGGGGAAACGTGTGTTTTGAACCACAAAAATTGAAATTGGGAGCAATGGACCGATCGACGGACCGACAACCGGACTACTACGGAAGTGTGACCCGTGATTTGAAGTACCGGTATACCAAAGCTCAGCAAAATCGCTTTCAGCTAGGTACTGTTTCATAAAGTTTGGTCACAGTCCGTTCTGTTGTTCTTAACGGACCGCTAGTCAGACTGACGGATTGATAGACGGATCGACCGACCGCCGACTGACCGACATGTGGCTCGTTATGATTCTTCCCGACCGTTTCAGATAAGTCTGGAAATGCACAAACTACCTTTGAGCAAACTGCGTAAGTAAGAATGTTACCCTCTCTGACGCAGGTCCTATTTGTATTGTACTGCTCTTACGTGATTATTGGCCAAAAATATTATGAATAATTTATGGCATACTTGTCGATATATTTTAACATTATATGGATCTAATACAGAATAAGATAGTCAAACATACTCTGCTGAGAAAGAATATTATAGTCCACAATTTTGGGTTGCTTGTAAAAAAAAATCTAATCCGCACTTGTTGAAGCAGAATTTTCGTGTGCGCACACTCCGTCATGCACTCAGCGGGTTGCTAGTCAAACTTTATAAAATATTCATCCTGGCATGTTGGGTTTTGCAAGCTGGGCATTGGCCAAGCTGAGAACATCCCTTTTTGCCAGCACACCTCTTGGAGACACTTTGGTGGACAGAGGATGGGAAGGAGGAAGGTGGGAGAGAGAGTGGGGAGGGGCGGTGGGTAGGGGAGTTAGTTTAGGGTTCGCAAGCTGAGAAGTTACCAAGTTAAAACCATTACTTTTGCTAGTATCCCGTATAGAGATATGTTGGTGGACAGCGGGAAAGACGATGGAGATTAAAGATGGGAGGACGGGGAAAGAATAAGGGAGATGTGTTCTCTTCTGCCCTAAGTGAGATAGAAGGCGAGATGAGAGAGAGGGAGAAAAAAGAGAGAGAGAGGGGGGGGAGGGAGGGGAAAAGTTTTGGGGTAACACTATCTGGATGCATTATCAATATGGTTTTTTAATTGCATGTGCATTATGTTTGTGGTTGACGCGATAATCATATTGCTTTATAGTTGTGCTTACTTTTTTAAATTTCAGATTAAAGCAGAAAGTTCGGTGGCATTCTAAGTGTGGCTGCTATAATATTACACTGACAGAATGACAGAATTAAGAGTGAAAATGAAGTTTATGTGGGGGTCTAGAGGACTTAAAAATCAACACCCTATGCTAACTATACTAAACGACGTGCTAAACAACTACCTACATTATGGACAGCTGCCGTAAAGGCCAGTGACAGTAAATTTCGTTTAGCGCCCTCATCACTACTTTCTCATGCACAGAGTATGACGGACATCCAACATAAAAAAGGGTATAACGAACTCAAAATAGAAACCTTAATATGCTACTAATGCTATGAACAGCACTATCAACTTAATAGCCAAGTGGAATTTTTTCTTAATCTGAAAATAAGCAACTACAAGTGGACTAGGACTGGGTTTTTTTAATAGTAGCTGTGCAAAAACCCAATTGTTGATATTTGGCCTTGTACTGGGAAGTACCTCCGGAAACTGAAGAAGAAGAAGAAGAAGAAGAAGAAGGAGGAGGAGGAGGAGGAGGAGGAGGAAGAGGAGGAAGAGGAGGAGGAGGAGACAGCTGTCACCAAGGTTAATAGGGGAGAACTACTATTAGCATGCTTTCACATGCGCACGGGATAACGGCACTGAATTGAACAGGCTAGATGTCCAGAGTTTTACGGACTTGGCACTGAATTGAATATGCTTGATATCCAAGGTCTTGCGGGCTTGGCACTGAATTGAACATGCTTGATGTCCAGGGTTTTACGGACTTAACGTTACATCTCAGCACCTAATAACGGTGTTACACGTGGTTTATCAATAGACGATTCAGCCCCAATGCTTGAATCTTGATAAATGTAACTCGAATTCTTTTATCCACGCAACCTGTTCACTCAGCAACAAAGCATGAGTCGTCGTATACACTTTTCCAACTTTACTTCATCAAACATCAACAACTGCATACAAGTATCGCTTTCTGAAAATCACTACAACAATCATCATCCTCATCATAAATCACTCACACAAGCGCACAAGACAGTGCATTACTTATACAAGGTAGGATTCAAAAGCAATGAGCCTTTGTTCAAAAAAGACAAATTAAATTTATTGAGAAAACGGTACAACGAATAGTCTTCAAAATAGGCATCTCCTGCATCAATACACTTTTATAGACAGCTTTTCCATGACTCGAAGGCGTCCACGTAGGCCTGTTCCGGGGTGCCTTGACATTTGCTTGGATGTCCTCGATCGAGTCGAAGCGTGTCCCTTTCAGCGCTGATTTTAGGCGCGAAAACAAGAAGAAGCCAGGATGCGACAGGTCCGAACTGTAGGGAGACTGGGGGACCACCGGAACGATCACCCGTGCCAGGTAGGCGCTCACGGTGAAGGCGGTGTGGCTGGGCGCGTTATCGTGGTGAAGCTTCCAGCTGTCCTCGGCGTCCCTTCGCTTGCGCATGAGGCTTCTTTTCAGCATTTTCAGGACTTCCAAGTACTAAGCAGCATTTATGGTCTGTCCGGGCGGGACAAAATCGTAGTGGACGATCCCCTTCACGCCGAAGAAGGTGATGAATTTGCTCTAACGAACTTTCCATTCCGCGGTGTAACGCACTACCGTACAGGGGTTCCGGTCAAGGCTGGTCCTACCGTTCCGAAAGCTAGGAGGCAACTGAGCTCCGTTGCGTTGTGAAGCCAACACCCACCATCACCGTCGCTGGCAAGTGGACGCGCGGCGAGGTAAGCTCGCCTCAGAATAAAATGAGGCTCATTACTTTTGAATCCGACCCTGTATGTCCTATCGTATCGTATCCTATTCTATCCCGTAACTCGAAAGTCGTTGAGGCACCACAGATGATCGTTTAACCAGCGTACTCCATCTTTCTCTGTCCTCAGCAACCCTCATGGCTTCGCACAGTGTCAAGCTAGTCCATCCTCGAATGTTATCCTCCCATCTCTTTTTCTGTCTTCATCTTCGTCTGCCTCCTTGTACCGTGGCTTGCCGGATGGTCTTTGCAAGGCCTGATAATCTGGTGACGTGGCCATACCATCGGAGTTTCCGTTTCTTTACCACTGTGAGCAGGTCATCGTGTTGTCCAATGGCCTGTGTGATGGTCTTTAGGACTAGGTTTTGTTGAAGTGCTGGGTATAGGAAATGTTTAGAAATCTTCTGGAGCACCTCACCTGAATGCTTTCTATTCTTCGTTGTAAATCTGCTTTGAGAGCCCATGTTTCGCAAGCGTATGGGAAGATGGGGATGACAAGGGAGCGCAGCAGCCTTACCTTGGAATGTAGACAGATGGTCCTGTCTTTCCAAATGGGCTCCAACCTTGACAGGACCGCAGTTGTTTGTGCGATCCTGGAGAGGACTTCCTGTCGGGATCCATTGTCCAATATAATGGCTCCTAAATATTTGAAGCTATGCACTGTGTTGAGGGATTGGCCTTGGTCTTTGATGTCCATGCTGAAGCCATTGATGTTGTTGGTCATCATTTTGGTCTTCTCTACACTTTTTTCTCCTTAATATAAATTTATTCAACAAACAAACCAGATAATAATGCAAAGCAAAATATCATGGCGCACAAAAGCACAAGGCTTCTTATTTCCATTCCATAGGCTCTGGAGGTGGTGTCAAGCCTCGGTACCAGCTGTTCAAGTTCTTGTTCCTCTCCAGCCAATCCATCAATGTCATCTGAAAAACGGAGGTTGGAGATTGCTATACCCTGTATGCTGGCTGTGCCTTCGTGATCTGCAGGGGCATCTGACATGATGCGCTCTAGGAAGATGTTGAAGATTGTTGGAGAGAGTAGGCATCCTTGGCGCACACCGATTGTTGTTCTGAACCAGTTCCATATGGCGCTGTTGTGGAGGACTGCACTGGTAGCCTTGTCTTACAGGCTTTTGATGACTTCAATAATTTTAGGGCTGATGTTGTACACTCTCATGGTTGCATACAGAGCTGCATGCCAGACTCGTTCAAACGCTTTCTTGATGTCTACAAACACATAATATAGATGTCGTTGGTGCTGTAGATATTTATCGCAGATTATTCTGAGGTTGAAAATCTGTTCAATGGTACTTCGTTCTGCCCTGAATCCTGCTTGTTCTTCAGCTATGATTTGTTCAGCTTGGGGAGGACCTTGCTGGGATGACGGCAATTTTCACACTCCTGAAGGTTACCCTTTTTGGAAAGAGTGATGACAAGCGACTGGATCCATGGCGTGGGCCACTCCCACTCTCTGCTAGATCATGTTACAGATAATGGTGAGGGCGTCATTCATCACTTCTCCTTCTGCTCGAAGCAATTCCGCGAGTATGTTGTCCACTCCCGCTGACTTCCCCTTCTTCAGTGATTGCACTGCTACCTTAACTTGTTCTCGGAGAATTGGGAGGATTTCTTCATCTTCTCTGTTCTGATGACATGCTAGAACTGACGGTTTTCCGTTTGATGTGTGATTGTAAAGGTCAGATAAGTACTCTGTCCATCTATCCAAGACTTCTTGTTCTTTTGTAAGGCATATGCCAGACTTGCTTTGGATCGTGGAGACCTTGGGCTGTTTAACACTTGTCAGCCGCTTCACAGTCTGTTGTTCTTGTTCAGGCTGTTCTCTATTTCCTGGCATTGCTCTTTGTTACGTTGAAACGCGCACGAGATAGTTTGTGTGTGACGCGCGCGATAGATCACATCGTTTTATTTTGCAAAGCATGCAATAATAGAGTGTATTTACCTTTGATTTGATTTTGCGTTGTTGTTAGAAGAAGCTTTGTATAACGTTGATAATTTTAGTTGGTCGATATTATTTGAGAATTTTCTAGAGTTGGTTGTTTACGATCGATCGAAGCGTGTGGATAAACCTAGTGGTAACCACGAGACGCTTCCATCCCAAATAAGGTTGTATGACGTGAGACAGTGATGACGAAGTTAATTTTGATTGGTTGTGGTGCGTTACGCTGGAGTGTCCTTAATTGTTCTGGAGTATAGAGAGACTCTATAAGTGCCGCACTGTTTCAAAAAAAGGGTATTGAAAGTAGAGTTTGTTTGTGTTGAAAGTAAGAATAAAGTTGGAAAACTACATACGACGACTCCAGCCTTGTTGATGATTAAACGGGTTGCGTGGATAAACGAATCTGAGTTACACCTATCAGGAGGATTCAAGCATTGGGGCTGAATCAACTGCTGATAAAAACAAAAACCAACATCGAGTGTAACACTTTTCTATCCAGTTCTCCTTTGCTATGCGCATGCCTTTGCTGATGTCATTGTTGATTTTTCGGTAGGCATCATGCCATCAGCTCCCTGTGTGGTGTTCTTTTTCTGTTTCATCTCTCTTCGTTTATCACACATGTCCAAAAGTTCAGGTGTGATCCACGGTTTCTTCTTTGGGCGGTGTTTGCAAACGATCTCGGTGGCGGCATCGGTCACAGCTGGGTTGAAGGTAGTGGTCATGGTGTT
>CM072515.1:39957291-39969791 GCA_036898135.1 Oncomelania hupensis | reverse complement strand
GGTCATCCATCCAAGTACTAACCGGGTCTGACGTTACTTCACGAAGCATTATCTAGCGGGTATCCTAACCACTGCACCACCTACTTAACAACATCAATTGTGTAAATAAAGGTACAGGGTTTTCCTAACATTTTCGGTCGAAAGGGACATGGACGCATGCCGGCTCCCGGTTGTTGTTTTTATAATATTTAAAGGCAAGCCTGTTATTGTAACGCTTTTTTTTTCCTTTGGTTGATTTACTTTCGTTGTATCTTAAAATTTATGTCTGCATGTAAATTTACATTATATTACGTGTGTTTTTTCTTCCCCCCTTTGGAATTCTTAAATTTCTTGACACGATTATGTAGAGCCTGTTGTTCTGCAGTGCTCAAGAGAAAGCGAAATTGATATATAGGACGCTGTAGCTTTCGTAGGCGTACAGAAGAGGATACTTCTTTGGTATTGATCCGATATCTTGCAGTCATTATTTTGTGTGTTGTTTATGAGATGGTATTCTTTTGGTTGGTTGGTTGTTTTATTAACGTCTCTTTTCACCAAGATATTAAAACCATATACACACATTTAAGCTCACGCAATTAAACACGCACCCATGTACACACACATAAGCACAGGCACTATCTCTATCTTTCTCACATACACTCAGACATAATTTATAACCGCATTAAAATATAAGTAACAATCGCTTTTGCGAACCCCACACTTAAATCATTTTTAATGTTTTTCAGTAATGTTATAGTATTTACTTCAAAGTGGGATGAATGTGAATACAATCAAATAATATGTATATGTTTGGAGTTATATATATATATTTAGAGTTAAGGATTGGTCATAAATGCACTTCACATTTTATCAATATTTGGTTTTCATCAAATTTTATAATATTCTGTTTGCCATAGATTAAACTGATATGGGAATTCCACGATTATTTGTATAGTTTGTTTAGAGCCATTAATAGAGCAATTAATTCTGCAGTAAAAATTGAATAACCTTTCCCTATAGAAAACGTTTCTGTTCATTTGAAATCTGGTATAACAAAAGCACCTCCTCTTTCTCCTGTTTCTAAAACGGATCCGTCAGTGTATAATTTAATTTTAATTTTCCTGAATATTTCTCACACAAATGGTTACGAACTTCTACTACAACAAGATTTGGATTTTGACTTCTTTTTTCATTACAGTAATGTATATTGAAATGTGCTCTTACAAATTCCCATGTAGGTATTAGTGATTATTTTTTTTATATAAATTATCAATATCAATTATGTTTCAAGTTTCCTATGTAGATACTGGTGATTATATCTTTATGTAAATTATCAATACGTGTTTAATCTAACTGAATAAGATCTTTAGTATACGTTGCTATTGTTTGAAAAGAATTCACCTTTTGGCCCTGTTCTGGAAAATCTACGTCCGATCTAATTAAAAGCTCTTCATCTGCACTATTGTTTACCGCTCTAGCTCTGATTATATATTTCATATGGATGGTATTCATTTTTATAAACCCGAACAACATTGTGGTAGCTTTTGAAGCTGGAGTTGTTGCTGCTGCTGTTGACGATGATGATGATGATGATGATGATGATGATGATGAGTTGTAGTAGTTGTTGTTGTAGTAGTTGTTGTTGTAGTAGTTATAGTTGTTGTTATAGTTGTTGTTGTAGTTTTTGTTGTGATTGGTGAAGGGGAGGAAGAGAACGACTACGACATATATGTTCCAATAACAACGACGAGAAGATGTCTCAGACAACGACGACGACTACGGGTGCGATGATGATGATGTTAACATCCCCAATGTAATCATTCCATATAACCTTACACAAATTGGTTATAGCGATGAGCCAAGCATCTTACTTTGCGCAAGAATGCTTAGATGTATGGAATTCCCTTTGTAAAATATTTATTTGTAGAAATCAGAAACAAAATACACAAAAAACACCAAGAAAAATATAAAAGCAAAGACTTTCGGGCTACGCCCGTCTTCAATGATGAAAAAAATATTTATTTGCGAAGTTTTTGATGTTTTTTTTTACACTTTCAGCTAAATAATCTTTATATACAAGCATATATTATAAATAATCATTTGTTCACAAACAATATAAGATTTCTCTAAATAATATGTTTTCTTCGTAAATATCTTATTATTTGCCTAAACAATGCATTGTTTACGCAAATAAATCATGATAACCAGGAATTATTTATCAATACAATGCATTATGTATTTAGCAGATTGTGTAAAATAATGTATTATTTATAAATATTTCTAAATAATAATTATTTATAAATGTTTCTAAATAATGATTTGTTTATCTATATTATGCACTATTTAGCAGAATTTGGTAAATAATGTATTATTTTTACAAGATGTTGCTAAACAATACATTATTTACTTAAACAATTCATTATTTAGGGACTACAATTTTTATTATTTAGGGAATTCCATCATTGGCTTGAAAACTTGTTTTTTTATAATTTGACTGCTTTCTGTAATTAAATACAAAGTCTTTCCAAGGATTGTGTATCCAAAATGAGTGTTAATTATTTATTTTTCAACATAAATCACTCCACAAATTCGAAGATAACACGTCTGTAATGTCCCTAACACAAACGAAAGCAAAGTCAGTTTTATGCGGTAGTAGGCTTATTCGGTGTTTTCAGTATCTCCGTCAGAAGAAAAAACGAAAGGTTTCTTTTTGTCATATTATTTACCCCAAAACGTTGTTGTTGTTGTTGTTGTTGTTGTTGTATAAAGTTTTATTCATCAGATTATTATAAGTTGTACTGATAACCCCAAAACGTAGGGACAGTTGTCGAAGAAGTTGAAGTAGCAAGAGAATTGTTTTTAAAAAAAATAAGAATCAAGGCTTTTGCTTTTTTTCCCCCACAAGATCGCCGTTAACTTGCGAGTTCTTCATGTTTATTTACTCTGAAGGCAATCCCGCTATTGCATAAATAATGATGGATCCCTCTTTTCCGGCGCTGTTACCTTTACAGTTTAGTATATTAATACAGTTGCGAACATATAAAAATAGAGTGAAATAAGACAGTTGCCTCATTTTAAATCGCAAAACAGCTTTAAATCACGATTCTAACCTTTTCTTTATGACTACACGCAATCTCAGAGTAATAGGGCTTTGTCACGTGGAGTTTATGGGTTACTGGGCTCTGCACAATGGAATGCTGTAACCCTCACGCTTTATTCGATGGGAACTGCTAGTTAGTCACCCGCTGAATTACTTTAATAAATTTATTTGTTTAGCTCGGTCTGTGTTAAGGCTGGGGTTCAGAGATAGATAGAAAAATGGTAAAAGATCACTGTCACACTAGCTTTCACACGGCTATGAATCATATGTAGTCCAGCCACTTGATAACAGTTAAAATCACACATTTATTTCTTCTACTCTATACAAGATTTTCTATGTACTAATCTACCTTAAAAAGTCATAAGTCAATGCAAATAATTCGATCGCTGATAGTCTATGCAGCTGTTATGTCTTCATCGGGCACTGGCTGCTAGATTTCATGAAGATTGGACTACTGTGGTCCGTTTTACTACAGTTCTGAAGAGTGGACTACTGCGGTCCTTTTGCTATCAGTTTGGGTGCACGTCTTCCGTGTCACTTAACTGCAGTGTGGTGTGTTTGAAGTCCTTCGTTGAGGTAGCTTCTGGTACACGATGTGTCGTCGTGAAGTTTGGTCCCTTGCCACGCTGTGGGGTCTTGCAGGGGGTTTTCCAGGGTTGCTCCCTCAGTCTTGTGCTGTAGGGGCTAAACAGCCAACTTGGTTTTCCTGTGGAGTTGGGCGCACGGGATAACTCGCCTGCTCGTCTGTAATATAAGAGACGAAATTCTGCACAACCCTGAACAATCGGTTTGTGCAGAGCGTCTCACTGAAAGCCAAAGTAGCCCTCAGTTATAGCTCCACATCTCTATACATAAGCGACAAACATTCTGCTACGTCCGTGGTCCACTGGAATCTCAACTCTAAGTTTTTATACATACATAAATATAAATCGTGGCTAACTACACACATACAGAATTAATAATAATATAAACATTCACTGGTACAGCCACTGGTCTGCAATCATACATATAGGTTCAACAACAGTGGTTCCGTCAGGTATACAACATGGCGGCGCAACCGGTCGTGTTTCGCCACGTGGTCACGCAACGTTGGACGAACAGTCCACATTTATGCATAGCAAATTCTACAAACATAATTTCAACAATAATATAAATATATCACAATGAAACAGAAGTATGTTCATTTACCTGTTTGACAAAGTCAGGCCTCGTGGCTACTTGATAGAATTCTAAGATTCTAAAGTCCTGTTTCCTGGTCTATGAGTGAAGATAGTTCTCTGCTCCGGTCTAGCTGTGTAGACTTCGGTGTCTTTCGTAGCACTGACTTAAGCTATGCTAGGTTTTGACCCAGTCAGAACCGGCTCTAACCGCTCTGCCTGCGTCCCATTGGTTAAAACTTTCAGATTCAAGGCACACAGTGCTGACGTCACTAACTGCCTGCGTCAAGCTCGCAGTGTGTGTACCTCCTATACTGTAATCAGCTGCTGTGTAATACACTAACTTTCTAAGGTTACAATGACTAAACAAGGCTAAATAGTAAATAGGCAGGGTAAAACTAGTCATCTCGTCACAGGCTTGTATCTACGGATCCCTGAAAAAATGAAAATGAATGAATTTAAATGAATTGTTTACCTAAATAATGCATTATTTAGTCACATCTTTTAAATAAATGCAATATATAGCAATGCATTATATAGGTAAACAAATAATTATTTAGAAACATTTTTAAATAATACATGATTTGACAAAAACTGCTAAAAAATGCATTATATCGGGAAATAATTCTTTATTTAGCCACGATTACTTATTTACTTATTTCATGATTTATTTACCTAAACAATATATTTTCTAGGTAAATAATATGTTATTTACTGACAAAATATATTATTTAGAAAAATCTTACATTGTTTGTAAACAAATTGTTATTTAGAAAATATACTTCTAATTACAAATTATTTAGCTGAAAATAAATATGTTATTAAGATATTTTATATAGATGTATTGAACTTACCGTGGAAATTTACTGCGAGTTTACGGGTTTTTTTCCGTCATAAACAGAGCTGCTTAATGCATTTCGATTTTCCATGAAACACCATCGTGGAGTATATGCATGTACATTATCCGTTGATCTTTGATACTCATAATCCTATAAATATTAGGATTAATCGGACAGCCGCTATGCGTGTGGGAATCTTTATTTAAAGTTGAAGGCAAAATGTGCCTGAAAGACAAAGATTGTTTATATTTTATAGTGTAATAATCATCAGTTCGTAAAACAAGATCTTTCATGGTCCTGTATTAGGCCTAGAAGTTAAGAGTTTGCCCAAATTGTGTAAACACGTTTTATGCCAAGGAAGCGAACAAAGAAAGAAGCATTACAGTAACGAAGAACATATGGGAAGCGGTTTATCTACATAACTAACCAAAAGAGAGAGAGGGGGGGGGAGTGGGAAGGGAGTAGGCTAGAGGTAAAAGGAGAATGTAAGAAATGAGATTTTAGGAGAAAGGGATACTGATAGCGGCTCCTTTGGCTTTAAACATTGTTTTAGAAACTGCTGTTAGGAGACGGGTGTTACAGTATGTGAGGGAATGGAACGGTAAGACTTTGATATGAAAGATGGCGATAATGACTGCGTGGAAAAGAGGAGAGAGGGACCCGGTGGGGAGCGGGAGGGGCAGAAGGGAATGTCCATTAGGTCTTGAACTGTTGTAAAGTACAGACACCTGGGTACAGGGTGTCTAGCACTGGACACACACCCCAATCCTGTCTAATGCTTCAACACGATCAACACACCGACCTCCGATGTCTGGGTTAGGCATCGGCCAATGTGGTAGGCAAGCAGTGTAGCAGCCAAGGTGTTGCGTGTGGTTGTTGATTTGTTGGCTTTTCTACTAAGTTTTTGTTTGAATACGGGAGGTGCCTTTAGGCATGTTTGCCAGGCACACTAGCAACCATTGCCTAGAAAATTTCAAGTGGCGAGTGCTTTGAGAAAGTGTATCAACTTGTTTGTGTTTTGGAGAACGGTACTGTCCAGTACGATATATTTCCTGACAAACTGTTCCTCGTGTGGAATGTGGTGCTGGTGCTGGGAAGACCTTTGAGAGAGAAGCCTTCATTTCAATTTGTAGGTGCTTTTGTGCTTACATTAACAGCTGGTCTGTACCTTATCGATCTTCTCAGCTCAGCATTCTCTCTCTCTCTCTCTCTCTCTCTCTCTCTCTCTCTCTCTCTCTCTCTCTCGCTCTCTCTTCCCGCACTCCTCATTTCTACTCGTTCTGATCTGAATCATAATTATGAGAATAATTATGGTTGCTAAATTCGAGTGTGAAAATGTCAGCAAGTAACAGACAGAGTGAGCCCCCTTTGTCCTTTATGGTCCATAGGCATGTCTTTTAAGACGAAACTAAGCAATATTCGGGAGCCATCTGGAATCAGTAACTCCTCTGCTCCTCTTAATCTTCGATTTTTTTTCTCTTCTTCTTATTTTCCTTCTCCACCTCCCTCTCCTCCCTTTCCTCTTTTTCTTCTTCTTCTTCTTCTTTTCTTTCTCTAAATAATATGATTGATCCTACTCCTCCTCTTCCCGAGAGTTGCATTCTCCTTCTCTTCATACTCTTCTATATTGACTGTTTTGCCCACCTCTTCAGTAAGCCCTTACATTTGTCTTCTACTTTTTTGTAATGCCATTGTTGCCTTGAGCAACTCTTTGAGCTTGTTAATGCGCTAGATAAGAACAGTTAACTTTTGTTGGTTTTGTATACTTTCATATTCATTGCCTTCTTTCATTTGTAATATCTGGGAGTATGAAGAAGATCGTCTTCTCTTCCTTTTCATTTTATTCGTCAGAGTTTCCTCCTCCTTCTTCTTCTCCTCTTCTTCTTCCTGTTTTATGTCCTCCTCCTCCTCCACCTCCATGTTTTCCTTCTCCTCCTCCGTCTTCTCCTCCTCCGCCTTCTTTGTCTCCTATTCCCTTTCTACGACCAACTGTAAGTTTCTTTCTTCTCCAACCACTTTCCAATGGTTAGTTTTCTCGTCTGCCCATTCCTTCACTTCCTCCTCCTCCTCCTCGATCTTCTCCTTCTCTTTCTCCTTTTCCCCTTCTCTCAACAGTAAGTTTCCTTCTTCTCCAACCACTTCCCACTTATTTATTCTTCTTCCTCCTCCTCCTCCTCCTCCTCCTCCTCCCTTTCTGTTCTTTCTCCACTCCTTTCTCTTCCTCCTCTTCAAACACTCCACCAGACAGTAAGCACTTGAAGTCTTCTTCAGCTACTTCTTCTCTTCTTCTTCTGGCTCCTTACTCTGCGTTATTTGCCCTACTTTGCCTTCCTCCATTTGGTAATGTCTGGGCGAAGTGGAAACTTTAATTTCAATTTGCACAAGTTGTAGACTGATCTTTTCCCCCGACTCTTTCCAGTCTGCTACTTTCATCGACCCTTCCTTCGTCCACCTCCTTTCTCTTTCTCTTCCTCATTCACGTCTTTATCATTATCATCATCGGCAGCAGCTGCTGCTGCAGCAACATCATGCTCAACAGCATGCATTTCTAATGTCTGGGACAAGTGGGATGTTTCATTTAAATTCTTGTTAATCGATCTTAGGGCTTTTCCAACTCAAAACCTGTAAACTCGTCGGAGGTTCCCCCAGACAACTGAGCACAACTTTGGCCGACCGGGGACCTAGTGCTTGCTGGGTGTATTTAGGTAGCTGGAACTCATCATCATCATCGTCGTCGTCGCCGTCGTCGTCATCATCGTTATCTTTGCTGATTTGGTTGTTGTTTTCTTCTTCTTCGTCTCCTATGTACTTATGTAGATGGCACTCACCCGTCTATGACCTGAGTGTCCTCATCGTCCTCATCGTCATCATCATCATCATCATCATCATCATCATCATCATCATCATCATCATCATCATCATCATCATCTTCTTCTTCTTCTTCTTCTTCATCTTCTTTTTCTTCTTCCTCTCTCTCTCTCTCTCTCTCTCTCTCTCTCTCTCTCTCTCTCTCTCTCTCTCTCTCTCTCTCTCTCTCTCTTTCTTCTCTCGCTTATTCTATCTCTCACCCTCCTTTCTGGCACCATGGGATGACTGCCTGCCTTAATCCAATCATGGCTATTAGCCCAGTGACTCACAAAGTGGATCAACCCGGTTCCTTAGAACTGCTCACCGCATTATCCAGTTTAATCACTAGGCACACAATGATCACAGCGTCCACAGGCAAAGTGCCCGTCGTGTGAATAAACTTCAGTATTCGAGCGCGACTGCTGTCTTTAGGATACCGCCGCACACGTTGTTTACGGAGGTGTATACCTGCATTCGTTTGTTGTTGTTGTTGTTGCTGTTTTGTTTTGTTGTTTTCTTGTTTGTTTGTTGTTGTTGTTTTTGTTTTTTGTCTTTACATGTGTCTGTCCGTCACGCATCTTCTCAGAGTTGGGTGGACGGACGGATGGATATTTTAAGGCATTCTATAGTGCTCTATTGACTGCTTTAATATTTGGGTGTGTATTTCTTTTGTTGTTGATTTTTATTTCCCCACAGTCTTATCATTTTGATTTAAAAAATACATTATAACAACTGAAACGGTAATACTGAAACTGCTTTGTTGCCGCCGTAATCATTTTTGTTTTATTCGTGGTGGAATATTGTTAGAATGTATGTTCCTGTAATAGGTGTTCGACAAAGTTATATTTCTATTTGTTTAATGCAAGGGGGATTGAGTGCTGGTTTTTTTTGGGGGGGGTGGGTGGGTAGGGGTGTGTTGAAGTAGTTTAAGAACAATTGGGGAGTGGGAAAGAGCAGAGTACAATGTAACATCCTCAAATTCTGCAACTCGGTTCTCTGACAACGAATACCAGTTTCGGATTCGCTTTAATCTTTGTCCGTTTCATTTCAATCCAGGCCCTGTCCTATAGCGCATATCACCGTGCGTGTAATGAGTACGTATTAGGTTGGTGGAAAATACTTGCTATTTTTACTTTATTTCCCTGCCTATAGGACGTCATCTGGGAAGTTTAAACCATCGGCATAGCTGCTGGTGATAGCTGAAAGATTGTTTGTGCCTTGCAGGAAGGCAAAAGATGCCCACAGTTGAGAGGTAATGGTCTATGTGTAACAAATGGACGAATTTCCATAGCAGGGATAGAGTTTAAAAATGCGGGTCTTGAGACGGAAGGAAAAGTCTGTACTGTACAATTTATTCAGTGTTTCAGTTGTTGTTTTTTCGCGATCATGCTCCGAATTTATGAGGTAGCATTAGTATAATTGGGTTCTCATTTATTCCTTAAAATTGTGCATCCCTGTGCATCGATGGTCAATGTCCAAATGCTATGTGCAGCAATTCTGAATGTTCAGTTTGTGCGGCAATTCTGAATGTTCAGATCTGTGTGCAGCAATTCTGAATGTTCAGATGGTCTGCAAGGCAATGTTCACCAAAGAGTTACGGGTAGCATAGTTATTGGGATTCCAATTCTGCTGTGAAACAATTGGCGTCTTGGTGTGTAGCAGTCTTCATTGCTCAGAAGCTCTGTTTTGTAGTTTGACCATCGCTGAGGAGGTTAAGGTCAGTGACAGTTACGATGGACAGTGGGCAGCTGCTGGCTATTGATACGGCCGAGGGTATCGACTTTCCTTCTTCTTGTGTCCGGTGCTTATTCCCTGGGGCTACTACCTGTCACTCCCCGCCAATTCTAGCATCTTCTGTAGATTCTGAGTGATACTTAGTTTCTCTTTTGCCAATTTGCACCAGGTCTGGTAGATTATGGGGTTGCTATGGCGGCCTACTAGCGCCAAAACCTGATAATCACAATTATCATGTGATAATTGCAAATATCATGGGATAATTACAATTATCAAGAGATAATTACAATTATCATTGAAAATTACAAATATGTTCGTGTGATCATGTTTAATTTTCAGTTTTGGCTCTATCAATCCGCCTGGAAATGCGCCAAAACTGAAAATTGTAATTATCATATGATAATTACAATTTTCACTTGATAATTATTATTTTCACGTGATCAAGCTTAATTCTGGTAAGGCGGCTTACTAGCGTCAAAACCTGCAAAACTTACATGTATAAGTGATAATTGTAATTAACACGTGTTCTGTGTAATTCACAGAGATACCGGTAGTTCACAGTGTTAATTACTAATTTTAAGTTTTGGCCACGCTTTACTAGGGCCAAAACCCCAGGCGTGCTGGGAACAGTGGCTCTGCCGCGCATGCGCATCGCGTATCGGGCCGCGCATGCTCATCTTGATATTTATAATTTTCTGTGATAATTGTAATTATCGCTTAATAATTGTACTTATCTCTTGATAATTGTAATTATCTCATGATATTTGTAATTATCAGGTTTTGTCGCTAGGAAAGCGTGGCAAATACTGATAATTATTAATTAACACTGCGGATTAAAGATATCTCTGTAAATTACACAGAACACGTGATAATTTTAATTATCTCGTGATAGTGGTAACTCTCGGTTTTGGCGCTAGTAGGCCGTCATAGGTTGCTGTGGGATAGGTGTGTGGAGAGGGGATCGTGTTTTCACTTCGTAAATTCAGCATATTCGATAGTTTCTGAGTTTGCACCATCTTTGGTAGATTCTTCTGGAAATAGAGTAGGGAGGGAGGAAGGGGGCGGGAGGGATGGTAGGTCCTTCTCTATACTGCCCATTTTCAACTTGTATAGAGTCTGAGTGACCTCTTCTACTAATTTGCCCACAATGTCTGATAGATTCTGAGGTTGAGAGGTGGGGTAGGACGTTCTCTCCTCCTGTTTCAGCACCTTCAAATTATTCTGCATTAGATATATACCTTTCGCTCTAATCCTATCTTTTCTTTCAATTTGCACCATTTTTGGTAGATTTTATCGGGGCGGGTTTGGGGAATCTTCTTCTCAATAATCAGTACTTTGGATAGACGTGGAGGAAAATTTCTTCTTCTTCTTCTTCTTCTTCTTCTTCTTTTTCTTCTTCTTCTTCTTCTTCTTCTTCTTCTTCTTCTTCTTCTTCTTCTTCTTCTTTTTCTTCTTCTTCTTCTTCTTCTTTTTCTTCTTCTCTCTCACTCTCTCTCTCGCTCCCTTCTTTCAAACTGCACCATCTTTAGTAGGTTTTGGGGTGGAGGGTGGTAGAGAAGAGAGAGAAAGAGAGAGGTGGTTGGGAGGGGAGGAGAACAGACAGAGGGAAGGGGAGGGAAGACGCCATCTAGTTTCCTCAGGCTTTTAGTATTTTCCACTGATTGTGACACTGTTTTTTGCCAATGTGCAGTGTGTCCTTATGGAATTCCTTTTGTAAAATATCTATTTGTGATTTTTTTCCAGTGTTTTTGTAACCACTTTCAGCTAAATAATCCTTATATAGATTAAGCATGTGTTCTTTTAAAAAATAATTTGTTTACAAACAATGTATGATTCCTCTAATTAATATATTTTATCAGTAAATAACTTACTATTTACCTAAACAATACCTTGTTTACGGAAATAAATCATAATATAGGTATATAAGGAATTGTTGCTAAATAAGCAATTATTTATCTTTATAATACATTAATTAGCAGTTTGTGTAAAATAATGTATTATTTAGAAATGTTTCTACATAATGCTTTTTTTTTTTTACTTATATGATGCATTATTTAGCAGAACTTCGTAAAGAATATTTTATTTAGAAGATGTTGCTAAACAGTGCATTTTTTACGTAAACAGTTCATTGTTTATGGACTGCAATTTTCATTATTTAAGGGATTCCAGGATTCGCTTGAAAACTTGGTTTTTATAATTTGACTGCTATCTATAATTAAATGCAAGGTCCTTTCAAAGATTGTGTATCCAAAATGGATGTTAATGATTTAAATTTTTTTAGCATTAATCACTCTACAAATTCGAAGATAAAACGTCTTTAACGTCCCGAACACAAACGAAAGATCAAGGTCAATTTTTGTTCAGTATTTTCAGTATCTCCGGCAGAACAAAAAAAAAGCTTTGTTTTTGTATTTATTTACCCCAAAACGCAGAGATAGGTGTAGAAGAAGTGGCAATAGGAGGAGTATTAAATTGTTGCAAAACTGGAATCAACGTTTCTGCATTTTTTTTTCATAAGATAGCCTCTTTAACTTGCGAGTTCTCCGTGTTAATTTACTCTGACGGCAATCCCGCCAATGCAGAAATACCGTTACCGAGGCAGTTTTGTATATTAATAATGTTGCTGACATATAAAAACTAGAGTAAAATAAAGCAGTTGCCTCATTTTAAATTGCAAACCAGCGTAAAATCCCAATTTTCCCATGTTCTTTATCACTACACAAAATTTCACAGTAATAACGACTTGTTTCTGCGAATCTCCTAAATAGTGAAAATTGCTGTCCCTAAATAATGAATAGTTTACGTAAATAATGCATTATTTAGCAACATCTTATAAATAATACA